>JAKSZP010000115.1:0-10000 GCA_022478985.1 Massospora cicadina
TGAAACCCTATTTGGATCTAGAAGGAATGGAGGTATGTGGCTTACTAATTACGTAGAGCAAGCAACTCATATACTGGGATCCTATATAGCTCAGGTGACTAACCCAGATCTTCCAGATACACGCTGGGCCTGAACAGCAAGATATAACTTCACACGTGCACTACAATTAAGAAACCCAGATCACCTGAACACATTAATCAAATATTGGCATCCCATCCTACAGCTACAGGACCACATGGCACTCCTGTACACTTCAAACGAATACTCCTAGCTATGAGAAGAGTGACATGGTGGATTCACATAAATGATCAAGCCAGTCACCGAGGACACCCAAGGCTAACTCACAGACAGGAGATCAATGATCAAATAGTCACAGACTATATAATAAGCAAAATCCCAAATACCATAGCCAGGATAGATTACCTGGACCATATGGACATACCCTACAACCTGGAGACCCAAAGAAGAGTATGGAGATACACACATCACCCTCTACTCCAACCCAGGATAAGAGCACATGTATGGAGGTGTATGAGGAGAGTATACCAAACAGCTGAACGGTCAAATGCCAATCATACATCATGTGCAATATGTGGTTAGTATGGAATCCTAGCCCACCGTTTAGAACAATGCTCAACATCAGTAGCTGTATGGAAAGAGGCCATGCGCCTTTTCCGCCAAGAAAACGGACATCCATTCAGCCTAGCAAGGAACATGTTCGCTATAAACATGGACTCTCCTATCCACCCATCTCTCAGGGCGCTAATAGTAGCAATAGCACTATGGATGATACATACAATGGTACTGGAATCGTTCACAGGAGCAGCACCAACAATCCAAGAAGCCATTCATCGCTTCCAAAGCCATATATTGGAACATTTTCAAGCATGGCTGTTTGGACACATGACCCCCCATAACAGAAGGACAATCAACACATGGTTCCCCATATGTTTCCTAAAAGTTGATCATTTCCTTTTCACATGCTGCATCCAAGAATAATCCAGCATAAATCCCCTTCCCTACCGTCCTAATCTTGGTGATCCTGGATAAAACAAGAGGGGCCTTGAATGACCATCTAGTACAAAAAAAGAGGGGCCTTGAACCCTCTGGGGTGTCTTTAATTGTCGAATTTCATTAGTTTTCTCATTATATTGGGTTTGCTCGTCCCCTGGTTGACCTTCCCCAAATAAATAAATCAGGACCAATTGTTGAGTTTTGATGCAGTGATAATCAGCCATAATATGCAAGCTTAATCAGCCTGAAATTTTTGATAAAATACTTGATCAAATTGAAGATGAGATATTTGGCCCAAGCCGTGTAGTTGAATATGCTTTGAGGTGAGAATTAGGGTATTAGCTCAGGCATTAGGAGGATAATCAGCCCAATCTGATGGTTGTCAAAGGGTTTATTTTCGAGTTAATCACCAGACTCTGACATTTCCCCCACTTGACTAAAACATAAGCCCTAAGATTTCTGATTAGCCTTTGTTGATCATCAGCATCTACTATCTTCAGCCCAAACGCCTAATGAGTCTAATGTAGGATCCTCTTATTGTTAATTTTGGCCTGAATGCCTTAGAGTCTGAAGTTGGATCCTCTCCTCAACCTCTAATGCAAACTAAAGTATTAATTAGAACAAAACTTTTATTATTATATATAAATGTTTGCTTGTTTGTTTTCTTTTTTTCAACTTTTTCTTTTCTTAATTGGCCTGCTTATTGAACCTTCTTGGAATTTTGCATGGACTTGATTGTATTAATGGCCAGTTCTAATATCCTAGATAATGTTTATAAACCTAAATGTCTTCTCAATCACTTTTAATGACCAACCAGACGCGATTTAACTTTTGCAATTGGCCTGATTCATGGGAGTTGCAAAATAGAACTTCATCATTAACTTTGAATTTGGCCAATTTGTAGCAATTTTCTAAGTCCTTTTGATGTTTGCCCTTTTTCACTGCAAAACTTTTGTCAAAGGCCTGATCTTGTAGTTTGATTTAAGCATCTGCAAGCTTCTTGACGTGTTTAGTATAAATGTTTTTCGCCATGTTCCTCTAGGGACAAATATAGCAGCGTTGTTAGGCCAGATTCTTCCATATAGCATTTGAAAATGGGGATTTCCTGATTTACGAATGGTAGGAGATATTGTAGGCAAATACTGCCAAACTTAGAAAAATACTTCATTTGGATAGTTTGGCCAAAGTTAATTTCCTGATAATGTTCACTAATGTCCCATTTACGCGCTCAACAGTATCATTAGTTTTGGAATGATATGGAGCAGAAAGCACACCTTGTACTCCCATTAATTAGTTGAGCTTGGCAAGGATATTGGAGGTAAAGTTGGTTTCATTATTTTTCAGAATAACCTGGGGACATCTAAGCTTGTGGATGATTTAAAGGACATACATGGCTGTAGTTGCTACTCCAGCTTCCCAAATAGCCTTGGCCTCATCTTATTTGGTTAAGTGGTCAATGGCTATGATGATGTACTTGACCTTCATATTGCTTGTTGGGAGTGGACTGACAACGTCAATAGATACAGTGTGCCAGGCAAGCTTGGGATGCATAAGCTGGTAAGATGTGCTTTTTCAGAATTGTTTTTCACCATGGCACTCCGTACAGCATTCTAGCATTTCTTGGATGTCAAAATGCATTAACATCCAATAGTAGAATTGCTCCAGATGCTCTTTCATTTTATAGAATCCACCATGCCCTATGGCCTTATGCGCCGCCGTTATAAGGTCTGTTTGGGCCGAGGGTCTTAGGAAAATATACTTCTTGCCCTTGAAGATCTTGTAAAGCATCCTGTTTTTGATGATTGTATTTTTTTGTAGATATGATAATGTCTTTTGGACGGATTCAGGCTCATTTTGATACTCTCCGTTGACCATTTATAAAAACAATTCATCTGCAGCCTAACTAAGTGTTGCAATGGTGAATAGTTGGGATAAGCAATCAGCGTTTTGATGCTTTGCCTCAGCTTGATGCTCAATGGTGTAGTCATAAGCTTGAATCTTTAATGCTCAACGGGCTAATCAGTCCTAAGGTTCTCACGCTTTTCAACCATACTAGGGAAACATGATTGGTAACAACTTTGAAAGAGTGCCATGGAGGTAGACCCAAAATTGCTTGCACGCATATATGTCGGCTAAGCATTCTTATTCCATCACCGTGTAATTCCTCTCATGAGTATTTAAGGTCTAACTAGTGAAGGCAAAAGGATGTTCTTCACCGTCTTCTCCAGCTTGGGATAACATGGCCCCACTGCTGTTAGGGATTCGTCAGTTTGGATGATAAATTCACAATCAAAGTCCAGGTATTGAAGAACAGGTGCGCCCAATAGGATTGATCAGAGTTGGTCAAATGCATACTGGCAAGCTGGATTCCAGTCAAATGGGACCTTATCTTTAAGTAGATAGAAAAGCGGTTCCCCAAGTTGTAAAAATTGGTAATAAATTGGCAATAGTACCCTATCATGCCTAGGAATACTTGGATATCATGTTTGGATTCAGGCCATTTAATTTTGGAGATAGCATCTAGTTTAGAGGGTTGGAGCCAAAGACCAACTTTATCAATTACAAATCCTAGGTATTCCAGTTGGTCTTTATAGAACTGGCATTTTGTGGGCTTGATTTTTAAATTTGCAGCTGCTAGGCCTTCTGAAAACCTCCTCTAAGTGTTCCAGGTGGTCGTCAAAAGTATGGCTGAAAACGTTGATATCATCAAGGTACACTAGTACACATGAGA
This sequence comes from Massospora cicadina, assembly GCA_022478985.1. Classification (NCBI taxonomy): domain Eukaryota; kingdom Fungi; phylum Entomophthoromycota; class Entomophthoromycetes; order Entomophthorales; family Entomophthoraceae; genus Massospora; species Massospora cicadina. Next base: position 3,746 of record JAKSZP010000115.1, read on the forward strand.
ACTTTAAATCTCTCAGAATTGTGTCCATAGCCCTTTAGAAGTTAGTCAGGGCACTGCAGAGCCCTTGAGGCATTCTCGTCATCTGGAATAGGCCCTCTTGGGTTACAATTGCACATTTTTTACGCTCCTCTTCAGGAAGATCTATTTGTTAATAAAAGCTGATAAGGTCCATTGTTGAGAAGAATTTCGCACCCCCTAGCCTATCCAAGGCATCTTCAATTCATGGCAGAGGGTATGAGTCCTTCTTTGTGATGTTGTTTAATTTCCAATAATCAATGACTACTTGGTTGCTTCCATCCTTTTTCTTCACTATTAAAATTGGTGCTGCCCTTGGACTTTTTGAAGGTACTAACATGCCACGATCAAAAAGTTCCTTAATCTCTTTTTATACAGCTTCTTCTGATGACTTCAAGTGTCTAATTGGGCATAATCAAATTGGTTTATGATCTCCAGTATCGATTTTGTGAGTGAAAACCTTAGTACATCCTAAGTCAAAATTATCTTGTGCGAATGTTTCTTGATATTTATAGAATAACTCCTAATTTTGGTTCTTCTCAGAGTTGGCCAGGTGCTTAAATAGGCCATAAGGATGACATTATTTATGCTGAGTAGGTCCTTATTGGGGAACCCTAATTCAACAAAAGTTCTGAACTCATGGAATGGGTTAACACTGAGGTAGTGACAGATGCATAAATGCAATTGTTTGATGGCACTTGATGGATCTGGGCTGATTTTGCAGGTTTGCACATAAAACTTTTTTCTCCATGTCCAGGAATGATAATACCAGGGACCATGTTTGGTTCAAATTGAGGTTTAGACCATGGTTGATATACTTCACCATAAAGTCCTTCCAGGATATTAATTTTTAGTGCCATTTGAAATGGTTACTTGATCTCCAGATGGTATAGTGATGCTCTGATTTGATTAAAGTGGAATACCATTTGACTCATTGATCTGAGTGGGTAGTGCTTTTATATTTGACCGCACTTTGATATACTCAATCAGGACGACTCCATCTTTGTAGGCCAGATTTATGAATAAGCTTGGTTTCTTTTTCTCAACTGCCCTATCCTGTTTATAGTAAAGTGGAATATCCTGGCCAAGAATGGTGAGAGTATAGTCTTTATGATTGGTAACAACTCCATATCTCTTTAGGAAATCAGTCCCAATTAGGATATCATAGTTCATATTTGGCAACACTATTGCAGGTGCTGTTACTACAATGGATCTGAGTCTGAGAGGTAAGGTACTGTATGCACCCAGAGATTTAGTTGTATGCGCTCCGGCTGTTCCATATTCCTGACAGTGGGAAACACCTGGCGCAATTTTCAGCTTCTGTAACCAACTTTGTGCTGACTTTATTAATAAGAGCACTACTATTGACAATGGCCCAAACTCACACCTTGTTTACTGCTATATCCACATAAGTACATTTAGAGTAGTTTTCAGAGGTATTAATTGTATAGATGCTGTGATTTCTTCCCAATTCCAGGTGTGATTTCAGGCTTGAGCAAATATCTGGAAAGTTATCTGCTAAGGTCTTTATGGAAATAGCTATCTGAAAGTTATTAAGCTTAGGTAGGTTGGTTGAACATCTGGGTTGGAGATTTAAACCCTGATCAATAATCTGTTTTTTGTAAGGCTTTGGTAACTTTTCTCAGGATTCTTTGGTAAAAAATCAAGAAATTAATTGCTTTTGCTGTCGCATGATTAGGGACCATCATGACATCATTAGCCACAATATGGTGGTTGTTATCTTTGGCAACATCTTCAGCCTTAAAGAGCTCACCAGGGTCAGGTGGAATGATTTGAACATCAGTGGAGTTAGAGCATTCCTCCTCTACTCCACCTTCTCTTTCCCGCCTCACTGCCACTGTTAATTTCTAGAGCAACGTTGACTTCAGGCTTTTTGTTGGACCGTCTGTATCATTGGCTAGCAAAATGCCCCATTTGACCACAATTGTGGCATGTAATTGGCCTTTTTGCTGCTTTTGCTCGATTTTTGGTTCATAGTTTGGAAATTTTTCCCCTTGTCAGACATAGTATTTTTTATGGGCCCAAAAAACGGGATTTTTGCTGATCTTTGGCCCTATTAGGGGTATTATAATTACGGTAACAGTTTCTCAAGTAATTGGTAACCTCTTGGATTTCCAAGCTTCCATTATATGCAGGTATCATGACATTATTCAGTTCATGGAAGAGCATCACTGCGTGCTCCATTGTAATCTTGGCATCAAACTTATCTACCGCATTGCACCCATGTAGAACTTGTGCCTCAAGGAAAAATCAATCCAAAAAAGTCCTTAATAGTCTCATTCTGCTTGAATTCAATATTAAGAAGCTCTCTTTTTCGGGTTTCTAATTTCTCAGGCCCTCCAAACCGTTTTGTCACTGCAATTTTGGCATACATATAGGACCAATTGTCTCCCAAATAGGGCATAACGAGGTCACAGCTATGGGCGTCAAGTGAGTTAATCAGTGCTGATCCTTTTGCATGGTCTGATGCTCCCCTCATTGCTTTTTCGAATATCTTAAGGAAAAAGGTAACATTCCCATCCTTATTGAACTTTGGTAAATTCAATGGTTTAAAGCCATCTTGCCCTGTTTTGGGCATAGGGGTTGTAAATCTTCTTAAAAGTCTTGGTGTATCATTGTTCATAATTAGCCCTCTTTCCCATTGGGGAATATCTGAAGTTGGGATTATTGCCAGGACTCTAGGGCATAGAATGGATGTTCTAAATATCAGTTTATGTATCAGTGTAAATTTTTCATGCTTCAATCACATGATATTGCTTTAAACTACTGGATTCTGATGCTTGAATTCAGCCCTTAATTGTTTTTACAACCTTTTTGGCCAAATAAGAAGAACATTTTTCTATTTCTCTTTTGTTGGAGCCAGGTGAGCACTGGCAGCCTTGCTTTTTAAAGGATTTGAATTTTTTTTAAGGTTGTCATGCTCCTCTTTGAATAATGCTTGATTTGTCATTATGCTTTTAATATCTTTGGTCATACTGTCTCCTCAAGAATTTGCAGTTGATAATTGCATTCTGAGTTCTCAATTCTCCTGTATAATTTCAGTATTTCTGGCCTGCAATCTCAAAATCACAATCCAAAGTTTAGAAAATTCCTCTTTGATCTGGGCATCCTCTTCATCCCTATTTGGGACGGCTTGTTTTGGTACAATGTCTTTGAAATTTTTGTTTACAGTATCCAGCTTTGCCCAAACATAATTCTCAAAGTCATCAACTTTTACATTTAAAACAAGGTGATTTCTTTGGCCCAAAGTAGCATGTATGGTAAGTTGTTCTGACTGAGACAATAGGTAATCAGAATGAGTTTCCAGTTTTTTAAAAGTAGTTATTCATGTTTTGTACCCATTTGTGTGATATCCCATGTTGAGCAAGAACTTCTGCAGTTATCTTTGGGACTCCTTCGTTTGGAAGCCCCTTGAGGGTGTTTAATCTCCCATGAGCTTCATTGTCAAGTCCCATATTATCCACAATTTCCTTTCAGACTTCAGAAAAACTGGAATTTAGTTTGTCCAGTAGAGCATTTTGGAAAGATTGTTCCTCCCCTTGCACATGGTAAATTTCCTTGATTTCCAAATTTTGTCTTGAAATAATTCGCTGAGTATGCTTGATTGAGGGTTGAACAAAGTTAACCAGGAATTCTTTAGTTGCTTGACTGCCTGTGGGACGTTTGGCAAGAGATGCCATGGTTGCGTTGTGGTACTTCATATATATCTCCATCTTGAGCGCCTGATACTTAAGGTAGTAAAACAGGTTGAAGGAGTGATCAATTTGTGAAGCACCATCTAAAACCTTGATATAAGGCTTACAGCATAGCTTTTACGCTTTCAGATGTAGGGTCAATTGGGCTGGTTGTATCTGCATGAGCTCTCCCCACTGTGATAAGATCCAGGGAGTAGGAGGTACCCGCATCAGAGCCTTGGCATCTGGTATTAAAAGAATTTAAGATTTCCTTGTCGCTAGTTTCCATCCCATTGTCACTTTCTTGTCTGGCCAAATCTTCCAGAAATTGGTTATGGGAATCCAATTCAGAGTGTTTCACCAGTTTTGAGTGAGCACCAGTTGTTAAGTTCCAAGGATAGCTTTCTTGATAATTAAAATCCTGCATGCTAAATTTGAAAGAAGTTTGGCCAATTAATCCTTGATCTTGCCAGTGTCTTATGGTATTCTGACCATTTGGAAACTCACTAGGCCTATTGAAATAGCAATGACTCTTCTGGTCAAATTTGAGCTTAATATTTTCTTTGTAATCAGGAACAACTTCTAAGGCAGGGATAGGTACAAGCTGGGGATTTGGCTAACAAGATTGTCAACACTTCTCCAAAGAAAAGATTCAATGAGAAAACCAAAAAAAGAGATGAAATAAAATATATTTTATTAGAAGGTTTATATTTTTTATTCATTAGGCCAGGCGCCGGTATTTATACCTCTAGGGCATCTCTGGGTCACATTTGAGCACAAAATTTCACCAGATATTTTACCACCTTAGTTTGGCCCTTGAACTGATATGACTAAAAGCTAATCTTAGACTTATTGGTGGCAAAATACTCTCAAAAATTAGAAGATTTCAGGGACAAAAATTGAGATAAAAATATGCAAAATTATCCTTGGATCTTCTTAATTTGAGTTTCATCATACTGCTGACAATTTACACCTTCTGTGAAATTCTTGCTTCAATTGAATTAGATGATGTACCCCTAATTGGGACGTCAGCAGGCCTCTCTCTTGATAGCACTAGGTACTCCCTTTTGAGCAGTCCATGTGCAAGTGCTATTGTGCCGATTATGTGGATCAACATTCAAATTTCGCCCTAGAGCAGTAAATGATTACAATATTGTTTGTCTGATTGTCAATGGGACTTTATACGCTAACTTTTCTGTCAGTCCTAAACAATTTTATATACTGAATGTTTGACATTGTTCCCAATAATTGGGACCAATTGCTGAGATTTGATGCAGTGATAATCAGCCATAATGTGCAAGCGTATTCAGCCCAAGCTTTTTGATAAAGTATTTATAATAATTTAAGTTGAGATATTTGGTCCAAGCCGTGTAGTTGCAATAGGCTTTGAGGTGAAATTTAGGGTATTAGCTCAAACATTAGGAGGATAATTGTCTCAATCTGATGGTTGTCAACGGGTTTATTTTTGAGTAAACCACCAGAATCTGACAAACGTGAAAAACGAGATACATGGAAGACTGGATGTTGCTTCCTGGGAGGTGGCAATTTCAACTGGAACGCACCATTACCCAAATCTTTCTCCACCAAGTGGGGACCTGATTGCTTACTTGAAAACTTTCAAGAAGGCACTTGAATCCTCAGTTAATGCATGTCAAGCATGACATATGAACCCACCTCTATATCATTGGCTGGGAGCCACTTCCAATCTGCAAACGTTTGTTGTCACTGATGGCCTTATTAAGATGCTCACAAACCAAGGATTGGGTGGTGTAAGTCTCGGGGAGTGTCCTTTGGCTCTCAATCAAGCTATCTTGCCATTCCCAAGTAAGAAAACACCGAAGAGGATGGCAGTACCCCTCATCACCTAAGGCAATCTCACCCATGTAGTTGACAAGCGTTGGGTGACAGCTCGTCCTCTTAGGATCCCACCCCCAATTTCCCCACTCACCTTGGCAGAACTGTTGCAGGGAATCAGTTAAATCTGTGCCAAGATTATCAAACTGAAATCAGTTGGATCCAACTTGGGCGGCAATCAGGCTGATGGCCAAAATTCAAATGGTTGTAAAAGCATGAAGAATGAAACATCAGCTAAATTGCCCGATGGTTCCAATTTGACTCCAAAATCAGCAGAACAAATATCAGGCGCCATCGCTGAGAGTTCAATACCCTCTGATAGTAATTCAAGCGTTGCACCCAATGGGCCTCTAATGACCAAACGAATGGTTAATCAACTGAGCATAGGTGGGTTGGCTGTCCTGAACCCGTTCCCAACCAAATGGTCCCATCCCTATATTGGATGGCCTTGGGGGATTCCCATTGCTCATTGGGCCAAACACCGTCATGCTAACCATCAGAAACGTAATTGACCCCTGGTCCAGACGTTTGAGGTCAACCTGACAGAGACTCAGCCTGCCACCAAATTTTGTGATGACGGTTCCCAAAGAATAAACCCCCCCTCTACCATCCAATTTGCCGGTTAGGCCAAATTTGTGGATTCTGACCACGTTTTCACCAATCAACCACTATTTAATCAGTTGCAAGGCAC
>JAKSZP010000115.1:15000-195211 GCA_022478985.1 Massospora cicadina
AACAATGAGGAGGAAGCTGAAGTGGAGGCCATCCTGGCATCTCAGAAGTTACAACGATCAGTCCAAAACCTTGTGGCCTGGAAAGGGTATCCAGCTTTATGAAAACAGTTGGGTCAAGGCGCGCGATTGCACGAATTGTATGGACCTGGTTGACGCTTTCCACACATCCCACCCCGAGGCTCCCCGCCCACTGCAGAAGGCCACGACAATTATGGCTATCAAGTTACCCAAAGCGCATAAGAACGTGGCTCTGGTGCGGTTTCCCGGTGGGGGGCCATCCCTTTGGGAAAAGGAAAGGGTAATGTAAGTCTCAGGGAGTGTCCTTTGGCTCTTTATCAAGCTATCTTTCCATTCCCAAGTAAGAAAACACTGAAGAGGATGGCAGTACCCCTCATCACCCAAGGCGATCTCGCCCATGTAGTTGACGAGCGTTGAGTGACAGCTCATCCACTTCAGATCCCACCCCCAATTTCCCCACTCACCTCGGCAGAACTGTTGCAGGGAATCAGTGAAATTTGTGCTGAGATTATTAAACTGAAATCAGTCAGATCCAATTCGGGCAGCAATTGGGCTGATGGCTAAAATTCGAATGGTTGTATTTTAATTTATTGCGGGGAAGGCCGACCATGGGATGGACACTTCTGAATATGACCCAAAAGAGACAAAACTTAGTAACAGGGAAGGCACCCCAGAGAAGCGATGCTATCTCTTGTTGCCAGCAGGAACGCCACTTATGTGGAGGGGGAGGGAACGTGTGAAGGGGCCGTAGCCTCAATTGAACACGTGTGGAGGAAGGGGTCTGATTTGATGAACCAAACTGGGAACCAGGAGGAGACCAGCTGTCGGCGACATGGTGGGAGGTATCCAAACATCCACGCTTAAAAGTGGTCCACCAAATGAGACCGGAATCTGTGGACAGCTTCTGGGAGGGTGGGGGTGGAGCCTGCGATGGCATCCAAAACAATTGTGTGGATAGTCTACATGGTGATTGCAACCACCAGAGCATGGAGGGATGGTGGAAGGGGGAGGCCATTGATAGAGCAAACATATCTCTTGACAGGCTGAAGGGATGTATATGATCCTGGCCAAGCAGACGTTGAACTTCGCGCCATATCACTTTAGATTTAGGGCACTTCTCCAGGCGGTGGAACAGCGTTCCATACTGGCCACACACGACATAGGATGAGTGTAAAGCATTAGAGAGCTCAGCTGTACGATACACCCGCCTCAGGCAGCGCCACACATAGGAGCGTATTTGAGGCTGCAACAGAGGATGGTGAGCGTATTTCCAGATAGTTTTTTGGGTCTCAATGTAGTATGGGATGTCCATCATGTTCAGGTAGTCCACCCTGGATAGGACCTGGGTCCGTGAGGGGATCACGCCATCTTGGATGGGTAGCCCCTGTATCTCTTGTGTGTACTGAGGAGAGGGGTGGCCTCTTTGGGTTGTATGTCCGCTAATACAAAGTCTCCACTCAGCACTCCGCATGGCGAGGAGTATTCATTTGTAGTGGGCTTTGGTACCGTGAGGGCCTGTGGCCGATGGGTGTGAAGCCAGGTATTTCATCAGGGAGTGGGGGTTTGATGGATTGTTGAGGCCCAATGCGCGGGAGAAGTTGGAGTAGGCCACGCGGGACCAGTGTTGGGAGGGGAGCGTAGGGGCAGTGACAGCCGCTATCCAGGTACCTAAGATCTTAGCAGAATGGGCTCTGAAGTCGATCAGACCCATGTCACCATGATGATAGGGGCCAAACATGACCTCTAGCCGTACTGGTGGAGGGCGGCCTGACCAAAGCCATCCTTGCAGAAGGGCATACAAGGATTTGAAGAAGCTTGGGGAGAAGGGGATGGCGTGGGCTCCAAACTAAACTTTGGAGAGGAGCATAGAGTTGGCTAAAACAACCCTGCCAGTAAGGGAAGTAGGGTGGGCTCTGAGAGAGGCGATGCGCTTCGGCACGTTGTCTAGAATATGACTCTCCATTACTGCTGATGCATATCCACCTTCCTCCACCCACACGCCCAGATGGTGGACTGGCCCTATGGTAGGGCGTGGCATAAAGGGGAGCACCAGTGGGGCGGTGTGGGGTGAGCTGGGAGGGCGAGCACATGTGCGAGCAGATGGGCCAGGCTGGGAACTAGTTGCTGGGGCCCAGCAGTTCTGAGACCGACCAAGAAGGATGATATCTTTTTTGGAAGCGTTCAGTGCCGCGTTACTTACCCGGGAATACTCCTGGATGAGAGCTTCAAGTGCGCGTGCATATTGATTATTAGACACCCTGACCACACAACCATCTGCAAACGCCATCATCTTGACTGGGGCTTGGCCTGGCACATGGACCCCAGTGAGTTGGGCATTCACATTTCGAAGTAGTGGGTCAAGGCTGAAGTTGTATAAGAGTGGGCTAAGGGGGTCCCCTTGTCGCAAGCCCCTTTGAGGGCAGACTACTTCCGTTAGGAAGCCAGGGCCACGTACTGCCATTGTTGCAGATTCTGTGAGCAGCATCACCCAGTTGATGAAGCGAGGGGGTAAGTGGAATTTATGGAGGCAGGCCCTGAGGTATTCCCAGTTTACTATATCATAGGCCTTCTGTTGGTCCAAGAATACAAGTGCCCCAGAGGCTGTGGACTGACATGCATTAGCCACAGAGTGCACGTTATCCCAAATCGACCTTCTGGGGATGAAACCAAATTGTTCTGGGGAGATGGTGGCAGATGCTACAATCCCTAAACAGTTAGCCATGATTTATGTTAAAATTTTAGTGTTCATGTTATTTAAAGAAATGGGGTGCCAGTTGGCTAAGTCTAGCTTATCCCCTTTTTTGAAGAGTGTGATGGTAAAGGCCTCTTGTCCTCCTGGTAGGAATTCCGTTTTAACAGGCTCTGGCTAAGTGAGGCGAGCAGCAGTGGGAATATAAATTTGAAATACTTTTTGTAGAATTCATATGGAATGACATTTGGGCCTGGGCATTTCTGGTTTGGTGCACCGCGGATGGCTGTCCATAATTTGTTCAGAGTAATCAAATTCATTATTTCCAGGTATCGAGAAATGGTGCATATGTTGGCTTGGTCAAGAAATTCTGCCACTTCTGCTGGATGAATTGGATTGGACCGGTATAACTCAGAGTAATACTTCAGTGTCTTGATTGCCACTTTGGCTGGCATATTTGCAATGGAATCATCCGATCTTCGCACATGTGTGCAGGCCACACTCTGGCGTGGTGTGAAAATTTTTTCAAAGAAATATGCGGTGCACTTGTCGCCCTTTGTGATGCGTTTAGCCCTGTATTGAATACAAACCCGATGTTTGTGTTGCCTTTCAAGCGCGTTGAGGTGGGCGGCTGCCTCTGCCCACTTCCAGCCCTATGCAGGGCTGTATCCTGTAGCTGGGATGTTGGACTCCAGGTGTGCCAACTCTGCCAGAGCATGCAAAATGACAGCTGAAGTGGCTCATGAGCATCTGGAGGAGAGGTGGCGAGAGTGGTGGATGGTATCCTCTTTGAAGGTTGCCCATGTGGAGATGGGGTCCGCACAAAACGGTGCCACAAACTCTTTTGCCTAAGTTGCTGATTCCACCCAAATGGAAAATCTTGGTGACGCGAGTTTGGGGGGGTGGAGCTTTCACTAATGTGAGGCCTTAGCCACTGTGGTGGGTAGGTGGTAGGTTATTGAGACCAGTCAGTGGTTGGAGAATTCCATTTTTGTTGTCTTGAAGTGGGAAATGTGGGGTTGGAATTTCGCCGGTGTAAGGATAAGGTCTATGCAGGACATGGACCTTAATTGGCCATTGTGGACATGGGGGCGCATCATGTTTTTGAGCAGCGGGGCATGCTACGGCAGTGCATCCATTAACCCAAGGGTGGCTTTTTAAGAATATGCAGTTCTACGTGACCCTGGGGGTGTGGGGGAGGAAGAAGGCTACTGGTCCATTGGTGTGTTTAACCAACAGTTCATGTTGCCAACTACGAAAGGGTCTGGGGGTAGTGGGAGGGATTTGACCAATGAGAAAAATTCCCAACTCTTTTGTGCACCATTTGGGGCATAAATGTTGATGATAGCGTGCACCACATCGGCCCACAAGAAAGTGACAATGAGGATTCAGCCATTTAGGGAGGATTCCAACAATAAAAATTTGAAAAAATTGTTTCTCTGAACTAGCACCCCACAGTGCTCTGACCAAAAGGATAGGGATGGGAGGAGCATGCTTTTCCAAGCCTCCTTGGAACCTCATGGACAGTGGGACTCCTGGATGGCCAGGATATCCACAGGTAAACTTTGTTGTAGGAAACTCAGTTTCCTAGCCCAGGACGGCGAGGCCTTGAGTTTGGCGATATTCAACGTCCCTAAAGTGAAGGTTTCCCCCATCATACCCTAGGTGCAAGGGGGTGGGCACCTGGGCCCACTAGCCTCCTCTAGATCCCCACGGGCCTTCACAGCAGCGTGGGTGTTTGCAGCAATGCTATCAGTAGTTTTGTTAATTTTTGCAGAAAGGTTTGCGTTGGCTTTTGCCTTTGCTTTTTGTTTCCCCAATGTTGGATGAATTCTTTGCGGTGCGGATGAGTTTGGTGCACCATCAAGTGGGGTGAAAAAAATTTTCAGGTAGGTTGAAGGCCAAGTCAGTTTTGACCGGAGCTTGATTGCAAAGATTGGTAGAATTCAAGTCACCCATTGGATCCTCAGATTGGGTGACCCAATCAGTATTAGCTTCCCAATCTGATTGGTTGATGGATTCCCAAGTTGCTTCTGCTGTGAAGGTTTCAATGTCCTCCTGGAGTTGGGAGTGTGGGATAACGGTAGTGGCTTTGGCTGCTTCCTTAGCCATGGCCCTGTGGGCCTGCTTGGCCTTCTTCCACTCTTACGGGGAGATAGGCTTTACCAGTAGGTAGCAGCCTTGTGCTCCCCACGGGAAAGCCTCTTTGTTGCTTACAGTTGGTTCATAGTGTGCCTCTCCGCTGGCCATGGCTGCTGAGGGGTGTTCTTGGAATGTGACGCCCTCTTTGGTGGGGCATGTGTGTGCCTTATGGCTGAATGCGTCACAGTAGGTGCAGATGGGGGGCGCGCTGTCCACGGTCACCCAGAAAGGGTAGGTGGTATGCCCTTCAATATTAATAAAAGTGGAGTGTGGGATCTGAGTTAGGTCCTTCACATCCTCAGTTGGGGTCAGAACTGTGATGGCTTTGCCGGTGCACAGGTGTGGTATCAGCATAAAGCGTTGCATTTCAAAAGATTCTATTTCGCCATAGACAGTGAGACTATCTTTCAGTTGTTGTTCCAAAATGTCACGCTTTACCATAGTAGACAAAAAGTCAAACGTGAGGAAAATTTGGTTTGATTTTGTCCATCTGGTGCATTTGGTTTTGATGACCCATTGCCCTTTGGGGAGGTCAATCACTACATGCACTGCAGCAGCCTCGTCTGCTGCCTCCTTGTTTTTGAAACCTAGATCCAGCCAACCACATGACATGGAGTGAGGTGCGATGTACACCGCGGTCAGGAAAAAGGTGTGCACATCCCCACAAAATTTTTCCCATAAAGCCATTTTCTGGATGTCCAGAAGCATGTGGACTCCGTATTCCACCGATGAGAGTGGTTGAGATTGTGGCATGTTGATATACTGGTTGCATCATGCTTGCCAAGCGAGGATTTCTGGGGAAATAGTGACTTCCAGTTTTTTTAAAAAAAATCTATTCTTCCAGTTTCTCTGGGGCGTTTTTGAATGTTGGAGGTTACAGGCCTACTATCTGCGCCTCTTACCTTACTTGCCCAACTGCTCCCTGACATGGGTGCAGACTAATCTCCTCTGTGAGATTATCAAACTAGATTCAGACTTGAATTAAATAGGTTGCAAAAGTGATTGCAATGAGAGAGAAAAGTTTTAAAATTTGAATGGTTGTAAAAGCATGAAGAATGAAACATCAGCTGAATCACCTATTGGTCCCAATTTAACCCCAAAATCAGCAGAACAAATATCAGGCGCCATTGCTGAGAGTTTGAAACCCTCCAATAGTAATTAAGGCGTTGCGCCTGATGAGCCTCTATCGACTGAACAAATGGTTAATTGACTGAGTGTGGGCGGGTTGGCCGTCCCAAACCTGTTCCCAAACAAATGGTCCCATCACTATATTGGATGTCTTTGGGGGATTCCCGTCGCTCATCGGGCCAAATGCCATTGTGCTAACTATCAGAAATGTGATTGACCCCTGGTCTAGACGTTTGAGGTCAACCTGACAAAGACTCAGCCCACCAACAAATTTTGTGATGATGGTTCCCAAAGAATAAACCCCCCTCTACCATCCAAATTTCCGGTTAGGCCAAATTTGTGGATCCTGACCACATTTCACCAATCAACCACTATTTAATCAATTGCAAGGCACTGAGAAGATTGTTGGTCGATTTTTCTTACTTTATTTCCCAAATAAAAAATTTTATTGAAAAAACCCCAAATTTTTATCTCCCTCCTTTCAACCACATTCCATATGGTGTTTGCTTGGTGGTCCGCCGCTCTGCACTCTGGGTGGGCTTTACCAATTCTCTTGGTTAGTATGAATCCCTCTATCACCAATTGGGCTCAACAAGTCCAAAATTTTTGGTTCTACAACCTGGTTCTCATGACCTTTTGGCAGAAATATACAGGTATTTTATGGCCCTATGTTCGCAACTACAAGAGAAGATTCACCTCTCTTTACCCCCAACGAAATGGTCTTAACAACCAAGAATCTCGCAGTAACTATCCCAGTAGTTTCCACCCCTGTTAGCAGAACCCCTGGGTCCAAAATCTATTTGGCGTGGTTTGCTGTTGGAATACTCCTAACCCTGACATTCTGCCACCATTTTGTGGCATCCTATTTCCTGGCTCCATATCAAGTCATACGGTCAGCAATGCCTCTGGCATTCTGGCTTGCTTTCTGGCTGCTTATGCACCCTGACTGGCAGGCCAGTCTAAACTTCTTCTGCCGTTTCCATGACAGGTGTACTGATTATGCTCTGCATGATCTGTGGTGGCTGGAACCTCTGGGCGAAGGCGCAGGCCAACTGTAAATGGGGGGTTGTACCCCAAGGTTGCTTTATATGTGGAAAAACCCATGGACTTATGTGTTCCATTATTATATGCAAACTGAGCAAGTGGAAGATCATTAGCACAGGTATCCTGCGAGGCCGCAGTAGTAGCGCAGATACTGTTCCAGGATCAGATTAACCCATTCAGTTTGTCCGTTGGACTGAGGATTATATGTCATGGAACAACAAGGCGTATCTTTAAGATTGACAAAAGCTCATTACAGAACTGCGCTATAAACTGGGGCCCACATTCACTGACAATTTTCTGTGGGAGACAAACATGGAAAACACATGGCGCACAAAAAGTTTGGTAGTTTCCTTGGAAGTAATAGTGGAAGAGCAGGGAATGAATAAGGAGAATTTTTTAAAGAGATTGACAGCCACCATAACTGCTGTGAACCCATTAGAACAGGGAAGTTCAACAATAAAATCCATGGACACTGTTGAGAATTTTAACCAGAATATAGCTCTTTTTGATATCAGCTATTATGATTTATTAATCAGGCATCAATGCCAATTATATATTTAATTTAAGGGTTTCAACTTTACTTAATTAAAAAAAATTCAATGGATCACCTTATGTTGGGCACCTTTGCTGACTAAAACTCAGCTGGTCCAACTTTTGAGTTCAGTGGATCCCAGTGGTTTGAAAAAATCCATCATGCAACATTGACTACTTAACCTTGTTCAATTTTAATAGTTCAGTGGATCACAGTGGTTAATTACAACAGGAAAATCAATTCTCCTGATTTACTCAATTGAACCTGATTCTACTTTTGGTTGTTTTGGTCTTAATTTAGCTCATCAAATTGAGTTCTCAATATCTAATGATTCCCAAAGCATCTGGATAAATCGCCAATAGATACCTATGGATAATTTAATGGTTCAGCTTCACGTCATGATCCCCAACCAATTGGGTTGAGCTATCTCAATACAATATTTTGGATTTCATAGGATTTACCAGCGACTAATGCTGAGGATCAATCTTCAACTAATTTTTTTAATAAGATTTACCAGCGACTTATTCCAAGGATCAATCTACAACTAATATTTTATTAAGAATTTCAGCGGACAATGCTATGATTTTATATTTATGATTGACAGCTGACGTTGCTGAAGATTTTCATGCTAAAGTTACTTGCAGATAATGCTGAGGATTTCTGGGATAGATTTTGAGTTGCTGCTGAGTTACACCGATGATATTTTATGGTTTCTGGTGAGTTAGTCCAAAGATAGTTAAAGTTGGAGCCTTACCAATGTATTATGCCCTGTGCTACCTCAGAATCCAAGATATCCCCAGATCATATGAAAGTTAGTTGGGCGGGCTGATCAGCTATAAAAGCCCTACCTTTTTATCTAAATAAAGATCTACATCTGGCTATTCTTTTTTTAAGTGATTCGTTACTGGAAATCCTAATAAGCAAGAGATCCTCAAAAATTAGATGCTGAGTCAAGCATCTAGGGAGTGGTTGGCGCTATCACTCCCCCTGGCGCCAATGAAGGCAGCATAGCAAATGGTCAACAGTATTCATACTGTTGATCCTGGAACACTAGCCAAGTTCTTGAATCATTGATAAGTGACAATTTTTCAACAGACACTGATGTCCATGGACCCTTTGCTTGTTGTAAAAAATGAAGGAGACCCTTTCTTCATGACCAGTCTGATTTGGCCCACGCACAAGTTACACAGTCTGCAATCCAGGCTGGAACATCCTTTATAAACCTGACCAATTATAGGTACGCTTGTTAAATCAATACACTTGTTATTTTCCAGGTGTCCAACTGCGGGTGGATCATGATGAACCTAATAAACTTCAGCACAAAGAAGGGAGGAAATCCAAACCTATGACTGAAATTTAATGAAGCCCCTGGTCAAGAAATATATGAAATGCTTTGAAGCTAGAAGGGACAACAGCTCCAGAAGGTCCACACCCTATTTACAGGCTATTTGGGCTGCTAAGACTCATGAGATAAGAGGCGCATCAGGAGTTAAGTTTACTGTCAAGTCCATGGGAGGTACAATGGATAAGATTTGAGTGGGAGTAATTAAAGTGACAAAATCCGCTTCATCTGAGTCATCAGGGCAATGTGCATGGTTACAACTTAGGAAGTCGGAAAATACATTTAATGTTCCCTTAAAAAACTCATATTTGAAGTTGAAACTACACAAATCCTAGTAGGTTTGAGCCTGCCAATGTGCCAACTTCTGGGGCTTGCAAAAATATAAGAGGACTTGGTGATCTGTGCGCATTGTTAACTCATGCTGAGCTCCCTGTAAGAGGTATAGCCAAAAGATCAAGGCACATGCTATGGCTGCCAACTCCTTATTGTAGAAGGCCCAGGACTTTTCAGTGGGAGAGAACTTACGGGAAAAAAATTAAACCTGGTATTCATGGGACTACCAGTAGACATGGAATCATTGGCAGACTTGTGCTTTTTGAAGGAATGAAGGGTTGGTTAAAAATGTTGTTAAAGCACAATTTATCAATGTTCTCATTGTCTGTTTTCTTGCTAGCTAGCCATACGCTCAATTTGAGTCACTTTAGGGGAACGCCGGATGACCCAGGTATCAGAGATGTGGGCCACTTGGGCACTGACAGGGTTTCATCAATCTTCAAATGGTTTCCATTGTCTAAGTTCTCAGCCAATTTCTTTGATTTTAGTCTCAAACAATAGGCCTGTCGACGCTCTGCATAGGATTTGCTGGTTTTCAGTTTGAAACTTTTGGTTTGAGTTTTATCGCGATTTTTAGGTCAAGGCATTTCAAATTTTTGATTTCAAATGTTGTTATTATTTTCTGTGAGTGCTTCTGGTACTCATAATTGGTGTTATTGGAGAGATCAAGTTCTGAGGATCACAACGCTCTTTGTATTTTCACAATCAGACTTGTAGTTCTGAGATATTTAAGTTTTAGTGGAGCAATTTAGAAATTTTTGGCACAAAACACCCTCACACAGACAAAGCCTAGAGGCGACTGAAGTCAGTTGTCAAAATTCTCAGTACTATTGGTGGAAGGGGGCCGAGTAACTCAATCACCTGACACCTGGTTTGCTGGGATTGGTTGAGCGGTTTGTGAGATA
Organism: Massospora cicadina; assembly: GCA_022478985.1. Classification (NCBI taxonomy): domain Eukaryota; kingdom Fungi; phylum Entomophthoromycota; class Entomophthoromycetes; order Entomophthorales; family Entomophthoraceae; genus Massospora; species Massospora cicadina. Next base: position 25,134 of record JAKSZP010000115.1, read on the forward strand.
GTGGTATGCTGAAAGTACATTTGAAACATAATGGTCAATTTTCGCGAAATGTGCAAGTAAGACATTACATGCCTATGGATTCCATGTCAAAATAGGCTACCAGATGTTCCAACCCATCGTGACCCTGAAGCAAGACAGCCCCCACCGCAACAGATGAGGCATTGCATGCTATACGTAGGGTTTGGAGGGATCCATGTGCTTTAAGATGGGGGGTAATAAGAACACTTCTTTAATCAGCTCAAATGCCTGCTGGCACTTGGGAGTCCAACAAAAGGGAACATTCTTACCTGTGAGTGGGGAAGCGGGGCGGCTAACTTGGATAAGGAAAGGGTGAATTTTTTCAAGGAAATGATTGTACCCAAAAAGCTTCTTAATTGCTTCAGAGTCATTGAGGTCAGACATTCACGGATGGTGTCCAACTTGTTGGAGAGAAAGGAGTACCCATTTTTTAAGACATGATTGCCCAGGAAGGTAACCTCCTCTCTGTAAAACTTGCATTTTGAGGGCTTAACAAACAGGCCTGCCTTATGTAGGGAAGCCACTACCGCCTCTAAGTCCTTTGCATGCTGTTTGGGAGTAGGGGAATGTACCAATATATTGTCAATGTATATGACCATGAAGTTGAACTAGAGATCACCCAGATCACTATCAATCATTCTCTGGAGCGTGTCTGGTACATTCTTTAGCCCAAAAGGCGTCACTCAAAAATTGAAAGATGCCCTATTTCATACAGATTGCGGTAAGACATTCCTGACCTACCTTCACCCATCTGATTAAAGGCATTAACAAGATCAATTTTTAGAACACACACAAATTTGGCAATCGCTTACTCAATTGTCTTTTCCAAAGGCAGAAGATAGGGATTGTGGATTGTGATCTCATTAAGATATTTGCAATACACACTAGGACAAAAGAAACCATCTGATTTCTTGGTGAAAACAATGGTGGAGGCAACTGGGGAAAATTTCATTGAGGAGCCAACCCTTCTGAAGCATGTCATCCAATCATGCATTGAGGGCAAACTCTTCCTCCTCTGTATGTGGTTAAAGTGGGCAGTTTATTTTCACTACCTGCACTGTCATCTGAAACCCCAAGTTGAACTCTGTATGTGGGGAAAGACAGTCCTCCTTTTCAGAGTCAAAGACACTTTGATAACCCATCAATGCTTTTGGAAAATCTGATGGGAGACCTATAGGAGGAACAAGGGAGATGATCAAACTGTGACCTATATTTTTGTAAGGGTTCCAATAATGGAAATTCGTTCTTCATATGACCATTGGAGAACGACATCATATTAGACTTAAGGTGAATCCATACATGCTGCCATCGCCACCAGCCCACACCCAAAATTTCTGGGAACAAAAGGTTAGTCATTGCTGAAAAACAATTTCAAAATCTAAACAGGTGAACTAAGAAAGGTATTGGCGCTAAACTTTGTATGATGACTGGGAAGCTGACAAAGTGACCATCACTTTAGGGCCCACATCCAGGTCAGAATCAAACTGGTGAGCCAACTCTAGGATCATAAAGTTACCCTCTGCTACAGTGTCAATCAAGGCATCAAAAGACACCTGGTGTGCTCTAATACTAATTTTCATTGACAATAAAAAGTAGGCGAATTCTGTTTATTAGCATATACAGTCATTTCTGATGACACTGAAGAGATAGAAAGCAAATCAGGGGGAAGATCATACTCTTTTATGGGATCATAATTGGGAAGAGTAAAGACTTGGGACCCCTCAGCCTCAAGATGGACTACCATTGACTTGATGACTGGTGAACCAGGATGAATCAATTCGGGCACAGGGGCATCATCTGATCCTGAAACCAATATGGATACTGATTCAACAACAGGTTTGAGATCTGAGACCTCGTTGGCCAACCCAAACATGAAATTTCTCACTTGAGGGTGGGGATAGCAGCAGAAAAAGGTGTTAATGGAAGTCGCTGCTTGACTAATTTGATCCAAGGTTCCCATAGGGGTGGACCAAACCATGTGATGAGCAGAGACAGAATCCAATGCAGATTGGAAACCTCTTGGAGCATATCTTTAGAAATCTCAAACTCAGGGACTTTCTCACAAAAGGCTGTGACTAATGAGCCCATACTAGGGGCTTCAGCAATAAGAGAAAATTATTTAAAATAATCGTTCCAAATTAAGTATAGGGGGTTTCAATGCTGCTGATACTGCTGCAACCAGTGAGGGAGGGTCACCTGCCCAAGTACCATAAAGCAGAATTCCTTGCACCCACCAAAAGCTTCACCTTCAACCGCATCCAAAAGTACAACACCTTGCTGGGCAGAGGACAATGAAGAAAAATTATTCAGGGCAATAGCAGTTTGCATTTGCATCACAGCAAGGGCGTTGAGGACCTGATTTGCAACATCCCAGGAAGGAACACCTGGATTCCCTACCTGGGGGAAGTTGAGGGGAGGGTGGTGGCCAATGGGGCTGTTGTGATTCTGATATGACTGGATGATAAACCCTAAGTCAGTATGGTTAAATTGGTAGAATCCACCGAGCCTGAGCATGAGTTACGATTTTAAAGCACCTTGAGATGAGGTGATATCGAGTTAGAACAGATGGTTATTGGATCACTTCCATATGAGGCAATTAGGGGATATTGATGTACAATGAATAGTGGTAAATTGCTTCGAATTAGGCAATCATGAATTTAATGAATGAAGAATTGATGGAACCAATTTGATATGGCAAACTGAATTACTAAGCTGAGGAAATGGTATCATCCAAAGTTGCTGAAAAATAGGTGAGATGAGATGATTTATAAAGAAGGTTGTTATTAGTTTAGAGTGAGCGGAACTGTGAGGATCCGCTGCGTTTTACTAAGATAAATAAAAGAGTGTCATAGGAGCAATAGCTTTATATTTATTAAAAGTTTATTACCTTGTTTGAGGATGATGATTGTTGTATTGTCAGACCTATTGCTCAGTGGGATTAACCCTGTGCAAAACCCTTGCAGCGTATCTTCGTGATACTGCCAATTTCATAACAGTGGTGCTCACTACATGGGTCCCATTGATCAATTACATAAAAAAAATCTCCAGTTGCTGGCCATGGTCATCAGGCTTGCATGGACAGAGGATCTCCATGACATACTACTCCAGTCAAATATGCAGAACTTAAACTTGCCTTAGATGCTGTTCTCAAAAGGCATGATAAGCTTTTTCAGGAGTTTTGTAGTGATAAGTTGCCTCTTTTCAATCGCGATGGGAATATTCATGGGTTCTCTAAGCAAAATGAGTTTTCAACATAAGGAGCCTCTGACCAGCGGAAAGCAAAACTGGTAAAATCCAAATTGGATGTTGGAAGTTCTTACCAAGTCACCTGTTATCTTCCAAGCAGTTCCATTTCATACTGAGAAGTGAAAGATACTGTGTTGCAGTTGTTCAGGGGTACTGCAAAGATGTCCCAGTGGAAGGCTGAATTCTTGACCATTAGGCTTCAGCATAATGAGACTCTCACCATTTTTTCTGATTGATTCACAGTGGAAGCCCATATGCTAATTGGGGCAGGGATTTTATCCAAATCCAACATGTGCATTGCAATGACCTCCCCTGTGAAGCCATACCGTGAGCTGTACAACGTCATGACCCCAATATTGGATGAAGATGTGCTTTTGCTTAAAATTTTTCAGTTCTTGCACTGTATATCCGCCAACTTCCCTCCACCAAATAATTAGTGTAACCATTCCGCTATCATCACTGGACCATTTTATTCAGGGAAATTCTCCTGTTGTTTCAGATTCAGCCAAGCTACCCTCAGCATTTAAACATCTGGCCAGTACTTGCTTATTGTCCATGGCCTAACTACCACCCTGGACCTAATTACACTGTCCGTCAGCAGTCATTCTTTCAACCCAGTCCTGTTTATGCCAATCACCTTCCATAAGACTGTCCGCGTGAACCAAATTACAATACTCAAGGACGCAGGCCCTATGGGGTAAATTGTTTTAAATGTGGTCACCCTGGGCATCTAGCATGAGGTTGCCCCAATCGACAGGTCCATTACATACAGCAGGATCAATGCAATTAGGGAAAGTCAGAGCGGAGTAGAGTTTTGACTCTCTACCTCCGCTATCCCAAATTCAAACGTCCCACCTGAATCTACTGAATTATATGCAGCGGAAGCCCTCCAGTACTTGATACATTCTATATCAGCAGCCTTTTGGAGTGGTGAATATTATGCAACAAGTGCATCTTAAAGCTGCGGTGGAAGAAGGACCTCAGATGCATCCCATACCATACGCTTGCCAAATGTTTGACCAAGTTTCCACTGAAAAGTTAGACCCCTCTGCAGATACGCTTTCCTTGCAAGGAGTAACCATTGCATTTCCAATCAAAACTATCATCAAAGTTACCCCAAAGTTGTTGAGAGGATTGCAAGTTTCCTTGGAGCAGAGATTCGTTATATGTCCACGCTGTACCCAGTCAAGATGCATCATATTCAGAATGTATGTACTGCGACATTGTGATAGCCAAAACCTTAGTCTGCACTATAAAAGAGATGGGTGCCCCAGCTAACATATTTTTGACTAAGTTGGTGTCTAAGTTGACATTAAAGCTGGATATAGAACACTAGATGATATATGGAACCACTGGAGCAGATACCACGGTCTCTGAAGGAGCATACATCGCTCTTCTATTGCAATTTGGGTTGATTGTCTTTGTAGCCCCAGCAATAGTGTTACCAAATGGTAATTATGGCATGTTAATCTGAACTGCTTTTATGCAGCACTATTGGGCTGTCATTGTATGATAGAGGAGACATTTGAACTTTTGGGGCAACGGATCACAATTAACTTTACTTACAGCAGAGTGCCAAAGGACTTGGTTCACATGGGGCATATCAATATTGCTTATAGTGATGGGGTGATTTCAGTTTGCTATCATCAATTAAAAAGCAAGACTCAGCCCCTTCCCCAGCAGATATATGAATATCAGGGGCTGCCTCTCCGAGCAGCTGGACCTATATCTATCCCATCTGGTTACCAAGTAATTGTGAACACTGAGTTGGAGGTAGAAGTACCACACGTACTCTATGGGGAAGTTATGGGGCCTTATCAGCAATCGCAGCTTGAGCCACACATGGTTCCAGGCATCATACTCCCAGGACATGGGGAGATCAAGGTTTTACTTACAAACTTACAAATGGAACTATTGCAAATCTGCCAACATCAAATAGTGGCGTATTTACATTTGATCTCAGTTGAGGAGGTCCTTCAGGTTCACAAGTTTCGGTCACTGGACGAATTTGGTCTACCTGTTGAACCACAGTCCGCCTTGCTGATTGTGGTACCACACAATGATTCAATGGGATTATTGGAAGCACAGAATGATCAAGAAATAACTTTATTTCAAAAAGTATAAAGAGATTTTTGCTGTTGATGACCATGATTTAGGATGCATGTAGGGGGTAGTCCATCGGTTGGACACTGGGGATCATCCCCCCATCAGGTCACAACCAATGCTGATCAAGGGCAGCTGAGGAAGTAGTGACAGTTTGATTGACAATTTAATGGAGCAAGGAAAGCTTGAACCTTTAAAGAGTCCGTGGGCCTTGCCCATTTTGATTGTAAAAAAGAAGATGTCACCAACTATATGTTAATAGACTAACAGAGGCTCAATAGTATCACTAAAAAGGAATCATATCCCTTGCCATGGATTGATAATGCGCTGGATCAATTAGGTGGAGCTCGTTATTTCTCTACAATGGATTTTATATCAGGCTATTGGCAGATCGAGTTATCCATGCAGAACAGAAAAAATGTGCCACTATCACATCCAAAGGGCTTTTTCAACCAACCCATATGACACAATGGCTGTGTAATGCCCAGTCTACGTTCCAACGGGCCATGGATACCATTCTTGGTGACCTGAAGCTGTACTGCATCCTTTTGTACCTCAACAATATCAATGTCTTTTTGTGTACATTCTCTGAGCATCTTAACCTGGAGGAGGTCTTCCGCTGGCTTGTAAAGGCCAATATCAAGATTAAGCCTAGAAGATGTCACTTATTCAAAGAGCAGTTAGAGTACCTAGGGTTTGTAGTAGACAAAACTGAGCAGAAGCCTCAATCAACCAGGTGGAGGCTATCCAAAACTGACTACACTAAGCAGCAAACGTGATGTACAAGTATTTTTGGGTTGGTTGGCTATTACCGCCAATTTATACCCAACTTTGGTTGTATTGGAGGTCCACTGTTTGGGCTATAAAAAAAGGACGCCACTTTTGAATGGATGGAACGCCAACAATGATCTTTCAATTCACTATGAACGGCGCTGATCAGTGCACTCATGTTGCAATACCCGAAATTTGATAAAGAGTTCAACATACAGATGGATACATCCCTTTCAGCTGTTGGGTCAGTTCTGATTCAAAAAGATGTCGAAGGGGAGGAGCACCCAGTAGCATACTGCAGTCAAAGTCTGAATTGCCATGAATGTAACTATACCATGACTGAGCGGGAGTGATTAGCGGTGATCTATGCTTATAAACAATTTAGAGTATATTTGCATGGCATAAAGTTCAAAGTCATAATGGATCATGCCCCATTACGCTGGTTTCAGAATATCAAAGAACCTGAAGGGCGCCTAGCCCGATGGGCCCTCAAACTGAAGTTTACAATTTTGATATTCTTCACTGACTGGGAGCCAAACACCAGAATTCAGACTGCTTATCAAGATTACAGACAATTGCAGTGATGGCAGATCTAAGCGACATCATGTATAATAAGATGCTTAGCAGTATGTATGACAATGAGCCGCCGCAATTTGTAAAGGCATTTAATGTCTGTGAGCCAATACTTTCCAGCGGAATGGGGAGTTGTATAAGCAGATTGGCGATTTAACAGTGAACTTTCCACAACCCTCAGCACAGCCTAATATTATTATGAGTGCACATAAGGCCATTGAAATGGTGGTGTGCGCAAGGCAATGAAATTGTTGTGGCCTCAGTATTACTGGGAAAGCATGAACTTTGGATGTGCTTGATACTATCTCCTCCTACCACCAATGCCAAGTGGAAAAACTGTTCCACCAGAAGACCTTGTACCAATTAGTGAAGCCACACTTTGCTTGGCATACGGTTTCCATGGAGTTGTTGGCCCCCTGCCAATGGGAGGTAACCAGTCCAAGTACATTATGTGTGGCAATCAACCACTTAACTGGGTGGATTGAAGAAATGGTGATATGAGATTTGGGGGCGGTCACAGTGGCCAAATTCATAATGGAATCCATTATCCAGCGGCATGGCTGCCCTCAGCTCCTCCTTACTGATAATAAATCTAACTTCAATTCTCACATCCTCCCAAAGCTTAACAATCTGATGGCTATCCATGGGGTTCTGACAACCCCATACCACCTCAAGTCCAACAGAATGGTCAAGCGGGTCAATGGGAGTTTAGTGAACATACTCTGTATATTATTAGCGGATTGACCCTCAGATTGGAGTTCCCTTTTTCCACCGCTGTCTTCACCTATAATATTAGTTATCATTCCATCACGGGGAAGAGCCCATTTCCAATTACTGTATGGACAACACCCTGTTCTTCTGGCGTTGCTATACGCCAGTGTAGAAGATACTGACGGAATGGATCCCCAACATTATTTGATGACCTTAGCTGACACATTAATCAAATTGCAAACCAAAGCATACTTGTTCAGTTTAGCCAAGAAGATTAAGAATCTATTTCCAATCAGGTATGACATAGCAGGTTAGTTTAGTTCAAAGATGGGGACAAGGTTCTATTCCATGATCAACGTTGGTTTGGGCAGAAGCACAAGTTGTTCAGTATCTGGATTGGCGTTCAAAGCCATTGAGAAGACAGGTATGGATGCTTATACTATCAAGAACCCTGCAAGCAGTCAGATCATCAACTGAGTGCACACAAAGTTCCTTCAATCATATAAGCAATAGAAACCTTATCATCCAGTAAAGGGGGTATGTCACGATTTTGATATGGCTGGATGATAAACCTTAAGTTGGTACGGCAGAATGGGTAGAATTTGCAAATTTTGAGTATGAGTTACAATTTTAGAGCACCTTGAGGTGAAGCGATATCAAATTAGAATGGAATGGTTATTGGATTGCTTCCATATGAGGTAATTAGGAGATATTGATGTATAATGAATAGTGGTTTTGCCTCAAATTAGGCAATTGCGAATTTAATGAATGAAGAATTGTCAGAACCAAAGAGATATGATTAATTGAATTAATAAGCTGAGGAAATGGTATTATCCAAAGATGCTGAGATGTAGGCAAGATGAGACGATTAGTAAAGAAGGTTAATGCTAATTTAGTGTGAGTGTAATGTGAGGATCCGCAGTATTTTATTAAGATAAAAAGAGTGTTGTAGGATCAATAGCTTTATATTTATTATATGTTTATCACCTTGTTTTAGGACAATGATTGTCATATTGTCAGACCTATTGCTCAGTGGCTTAACCCTGTGTAAAACCCTTATAACATATCTCCAAGATACTGCCAATTTTAACAGGGGTCATGCTTCAATGGATTAATTCCTCCAGCGCAATTTGAACGCTTCTTACAAAAATCTAAAACTGACCAAACAAACAGTAGAAGACAAATTACTGACTCACACTCATTTTGTAAAGGGTAATAACTGCAGCGCCCATCTTTATGAGGAGGTAGAAAATGGCCAAAAACAATGGATGGTTGATTGTTTCAAGGAGACAGCACAGAAAGTTTAGACTGTCCTGCCAGTTGGGATGCAAAAGTACGCAAAAGGCAATCCAGAATGACATAGGCATTACCGATTGGATGATGTTGGCTTGTATGGGAAGATGGGTGACAATTGAGCATTGGTGAACTGCGAATATATGAAGGAACAGGCAAGGAACCAGTATGTTGCAACTCCAGGCCCTGTGAGCCTTGCTGCAGACAGTTGATCAATCAGAACTGCTGTTTTAGGATGCTGCATGGGAGGATTTGGAACAAGAACAGAGGTAAGGGGGAAGATTCTCACTTGGTGTGGAGACATATAAGTCCACAGAACTTTGACATCCTGCTGGCAAATGGCCTCAACAATTGGGTTGAATTATCAGAAGTTTTTTACATGATAAGCCCAGTTGGTTGCAGTTGGAGCTATAGTTACTATAATTACTGGTATTGCCCAGCCAATGTAGGACCCAAAGGGCTACATGTTTAGCACCATAGGGGGCTCAGCAAGAAAGAATTTGAAATAAATAAAAAAAAACTCGAGAATTCTGGGGAGATTTTTAATTTATTGTAATTTTAAAAGAATTGACTGTTAATTTTCTCAGTGTGTTATAACTGTTTAAATAGATGGTCAATTTGGGTAATAACTTGTAAAATCATGGGATCAGGGCCCTCAAGATTTGACCTAACCCAGTGAACTTTATAGGGAGAGTGAAAACAAATTCAATCTAAACTGACTTTGAAGAAGTTGGAAGTGGGCTGAGTTGCTGTCATTTTGACCTCAAATGCCTAACTTTTGGTTGCATTGTGTTTTCAATGGTTAGCACAATGGTATCTTTCTGGATGGGCAATGGGAATTCCCCAAGGTCATCCTATATAAAGGTGGTCCCAAATTGTTGGAAACAGGTTTGGGATACCTAATCTGCCCATACCCAGTTGCTTTGGCATCCATTTGTCTAAGCAAGATGGCTCAAACAATGATTCTGATTTTTGAGGGGTGGGATTCAAGCTATTGGCAAAATTCAACAAAAGAATTACATGCCTGTCAGTCTTTGTCCCCAATGTTTTTGATGGGCATTTGGAATTGGCAGTATTGCCCAATAGCCCAATGCCATTGGTAATTTTGACTGAGGATTCATCACTGGACATATTTCAATTAAGAAGTACATTCCTGTTGGGCTTTGTTCCAAAGGTTTTGAAGCAAGTTTTGAACTGACAACATTTTCAATGGTCCAGTGCCATTGGTGAGTTTTGATAAGGATTTGACACTTGATTTCACATTCACTGAATGTGCAAGCCCATCAGGCTTTGCTACTGAGGGTTTGCAACTTTTGGACCTTGATTTCATGAGCTTGGGGCTGTTGACTTAATAAGAACTTTTTAGTCCATGGGGGTGGAAATTTTTAATTATTTCAGCACAAGTTCCCTCAATTTGAAATGCTAATTTGATAGAGGGAATTGTGGGGATAGGGGGAGTAATCTTCAGAGGAATGGCTGTTACCCATCGCTTGCTTACCACATGGGCAAGATCACCCTGTGTGACAAGAGGAACAGCTGCCCTTTTTGGACTCTTTTTATAGGGGAATGGGAACAATACCCAGTCTAAGAAGAGGGGACGCTCCCCTGGACTTACAATATGCTAATCAGGTCAATTATCCACTTGCCTACTTTAGTAAAACCCTATCTAGGTATGAAAAAATAATTCTAACTAAACAAAAAGCCTTGCTGTATTATGATACATCAAAAAAATTTTACCCCTTCATAACTGGTATCTTTTTGCTATGGTTACCAAGCATTCTTTTTATGTTGGTATACCAAATGAAAGATCCTGAGGGGAGACTGAAACGTTGGCTTTTATCTCCAAAATATGGTTTTATATTGCCATTGAGTAGGATTGATTCTTCAAAATGTTGATGGGCTATCCTGTTTACAAGTTCTATATATATCTATTCCTGAAGAGAAACAGTTCTGAACTTGTTGCAAAACCTCATCTTTGGGTACATAAACCATGTCACAATCAGAACTGACTCTTAAGGAATGGCTAAAGACACCAAGGTTTACAATGAGACCTTAGTATAAAATTAGGTACTATTTATTTTCCTTATAATTGACCATCTGCTTGCACTAAAGTAGTAATGGAGGCTCACCTCAATATTGGCCATGAAGCTGCCAATAAAATTCTTGAGGTGCTAAAATCCAAGATCTATTGGGAGAATATGGCCAAATTGGTATATGATGTAGTTATACTTGTCTTGTTAGTTGAACTCAAGATGGATCTAACCCAATAACCAATTTGTACCTACCCAGCCAGGCTCTGCCTTTGATACATTTAGCATTGATATTGTTGGGCCATAGCCAGAAGCTGGGTATAGATATATATGTTATTCTGGCCATTAACCACTTAATTAAGTGGGTTGAGGCTGTCTATGCCCAAAATTAGCACAAAGGATACTGCCTTATTTCTGTATCAGCATGTTCTTACCCAACGTGGTTACCCTAGCATTTTACTATTTAATAATGGAATCAACTTTATTTAATAATTCAAGAATTACCTTTCATGATGGAAATTAGACAACTTTTTACCACTCCTTATCATCCAGCTACCAATGAAACTGTAGAGAGAACTAATGGCACTTTATTTTTTATGCAAACTAATGACATTAATCTCATTTATTGGAATGACTATCTTCTCAGTGCCCTTCTTGCTTATCATGTTAGCATGATTAGTCTATCCAAATATCTTCATTTAAGGCCTTATATGATAGATATCTACTTCAGCCTTCCAGCCTTCAGCCCATGCTTGAATCAGCCACTCCTGATAGTGTGGAGCTCACATTGAGACTTTTGACTGATAATATAATATGACTTCAGGCACTAGCTGGTAAATTAATCTAGTACACTGTATACAAGGAGGGTCATTAAGCTAATTAAAATGACTAGCCTTAACAGATTATTTCCTAGAAATTCCGGTTTATTTTACCATCACTATCCTAGAGGCTGACATCAAAAGTTGGCAACTAACAGGTTGAGACCCTATCGGGTAAGTTATTGATGTAGGACAGTCTATTCCATCTCTTCCACTTCAACCAGTACTGTAGTAAATCGGGTACACTGCCATTTTCTCAGGACTTAGGTTACTCTGCGCTAAGATTTTAAAGGGGTGTTGTGAGGAATTTGACCCTTTTAACCATTTCTATCAGCTAATTTGGATCCTATGAATCCCAATTCAACCTAAGTTAAGGGTCGATTAGAAAAGATCTTGCTAAGTCAAAATAATGATACATGTTAAACCTTATTCCTTTCCAAAAATAGAAATGCTATCGCCTGCTAAAAAATAAACCGTTCTTTCTGCCCTACTGACTCTTATTTTAGCTTTATTTATTATAACAAGTTATTTGGAACGTTGAAATGTCACCACCCCTCTCCAGACAATATACCCTATTGAATTCCGGTTATTAGTGATTAAGGTGATCCCTCGTTACAATCCCATTGAGGTAGACTTCGGAGAAGAATTCCCCTTCAGATCTCGTAAATCCAACAACTTGCCATACCATAGTTATTATACTATGTCAGGGTAGTGCTGCATTGCCATTCTGCCAAGTTATCTCAAATTATTCGATTAGCTATCTACCGGTGGTTTTATTTAGAACCGTAAACTGAAAACTATCCAGTTGGTTGCTTTATCTTGTTTTTAGCCAATTTTAATAACTTAATTACGTTAGTAACCAAGTCTAAAATAGCAGAAATATAAGGTTAAAATCATAAAAATGGTTTCAAACTATATTCGAATTATCCTAAATTATTATCGCCTTATGATTTACACTTTACGTGTACTATAATCACTTATCTTACAAATCAACTAAACTTACTTTTTGCAATCCATAATGGATAAAAATAATATAAATCAAGAAAATTAAAAAAATTAATTGAATACCCGTATTGAAGGAGTATGTTTTATATAATAGTTACCTAAAGACGATTAATTATGTTTACAGCTTATTTAAGAACTCAGTCCTAAATAAGACAGATCAATCATACTAATACACTTATCGCGATAAATGTTGGAATTACTGCATTATTAGTAATACTACAGTTGGCTGTGCATATTTTAAGCTAGCGTTCCTTAAAATTATGCAATTTGTACTTTTTACTGTTTATTTATTACAAACGCTATCAATTACCTCTACAACCACTCCAATGAATTTTAAATTAACCTTTTTTGATATAATTGGCGCGGCATTTAATTGCACAAAACGTGCAGACACTTTTAAGTTGCATATAATTTTTCTTAATTATATAGCCGAACCGCTGTTTCGCCTATCCTAAGTAAAATAATTTTGTCACATTTGAAATACATAACCGTGGAATTTAATCGCTTTACCAAAATATCCCATCAGTAATAGCTACAAAGCAGAGGTTAAGCCTATGTACCAACCCAATGTTAACTTTTAGCACTCCAACACGCTCAAGCACCCTGGCACACTACTTCGAACTGGTTAGCCTCAGATCAAATTATAAATGCACAATAAAAATGCTTTCGAATATATTTGTGAGTTTGCTTATTGGAATTTAATATTGTAAACGCAAAATTAACCTAACATTGAAGAGTTAGTATTAGAACACTACATAAAAATACTAAATTTTTAACCAAATTTTATGTCCAAAAATAAAGTAACCATTTTTTAAAATGGTTTCTAGTATTTATCGTCAAAGAGAGCTAGAGCTAGAATTATATATGAACCCCAATAATAAAAATTTTCTTGAATCAATAAACGTTATCAGATTATACAAATTATTATAAGCAAATGTGTAATATAATTCATATCTAACTTACCGTTAAATCAGTATAAAAATCGAATATAAAGTGAAACTAAAGTCCATATTATAAGTAGAATTATCAAGACAAAAACCTGACCTTTACTATAAAAAGCAAGATACAATATCAGCAGAAAACTAGGCGATTTAATTAGCAAAAAAGAAAGATTAAAATGTCAAGAATATAGCCAAGGAATTTTGATTAAAAAGAGAGATGTTACAAAAATGAAGCTTGGTGACAAGGCCTTTTAATGACAAAATTGGTAGCTATTGGAGTTACGAATATTAGCTAGATAAAGTTAGTAGGTCTTTTAATGAAAGAGGTTAGTTTAAATTAAAAGTGACAAAATATCCTCTTGAGTATTCGCCATAAACTTTAGGGTCTGTTTCATAAAGCTCCTTGCTCATAAACTGAATAGCTATCACAAGCAAATTTGCCTTTAATTATTGCTTTTTGTCAGTGGTGATAAAGCCCATGTGGAAAGCCCTTTGACAATCTGCAAAAGCAGTTCCAAATCCAAAGCCAGTGGCTAGAAATAAGGGCCAAGTACGTCCTAGCAACCAAAAAATAAGAAACTCCCCATAAAGTTGCTCTATAAAAAATACTTACTGCGAAACAACAAAGCTGAAGCGCCAACCCCGAGGCAAAAACCAAGGGCACCGTTGACAACAAGATTTGAAAGACAACGGTCTCGCTACAATTTTAAAAATGAGAAAATATTTTGCTCAAGGAAATTACTTTAGAGGCTAAAAGGTGCTCAGATGATACCGATAAAGCCTCGTCTTTATTGCTAAAATGCTGCGCTCCCGACATCTTAAAAAACCGAATGTAAACTGTGAGCTGTGCCTTTAAATCTGCACAAATTTGTCTCTTAGGAAGCTGGCTTTAAAAGTGGGCTCAACTAATTTTACCAACATACCAAACGCCGTGCTCTTTCCAAATTCTAACCGAACTTTGGACCGTAACAAAATCCGCTTAGTGAGGATTCAATTGGAGCATCGTTCGAGACTAAGATCTGAGTTAAAATTAGAATTCATGACGTTGAAAAATGCCCCATATATCTAACTGAGTGCGTATAGGTACTTATGAAAACTTGCTAATAAATTAATGATAGTCCATTACTATTTTAAATTATTGCCAACCAAACTGTTTTCAACCAAAGTAATTAAAGTATTATTCTAGTTGATTTTTTATAGTTAGACCGGTGTATTATAAACCAATCCCAATTATTTTTAAGTTAGGTAAATAGTTTAGCAACCATTGTAAGGCTTACAATAGCCACTAGCCAAATGATGACAACTACTCAAATTTTAACAAAAACAGTTTTTTGATATCTCCTTACTCTCATCCTTCCAAAATTCCAAATTGTCAAGAAGTCAAAATGCATCAAAAATAGGCTCATCTGTATAGAAATCCAAATATAAACTTTCTGAATGCAGCATCTACCTAGTGTATCCTAGCTTTAATGTACATCCTGACCTTATCTATTCACTCTATTATTACCTTTATGATAAGTTTATTAGATACAAGAGTCCTAAGAAAGAGCGGTGTCTCATATATCTTTAGGAGTGTTTTAGAGGGCAGCAAGTATAGTACGCCCTACCATCTCTAATTAACAAAATAATTTTATTTTATAATATAGATCTCTTAATTATTAAAGCAAAGTCTAAGCTTTAAAACTTATGGTGTCTAATATCTGAATCACAAAATATATCAACTTATCCCCTAAAAGTTTTTAACAAAAGATATTTCTCTTTATTAAAATTATAGACCTATTATATATAAGGTAAAAGTAGCTGTACTTAATTTTTAACTTCTCCATACTATCTTTAAGGCTATAAGAGATTTCTAAAACTTTTTAATTTTTTATGCGTCTAGCAGATTATCTGGTCCATCTTCACTTTGATGTTTTTAACCCATTTAATATAAACTTAATTGTTGTGTGTATTAGGGGAGTTGTATTAACTACTTAAATTATATATTATTATAAACTTATCACAATGCATTATTTTTAAGTTATCACTAAAGGTACATATAATACAGATATCATAGCTTATTATATCAACATATAATAAAATCATTCTGCTATCAAAAAAGATGCTAAGTCTAAGATTTACTACAGTATATAAAAGCTAAAATCATGCATATCATATATGGATGATAAGTATAAACAAAATTATACTCTTATCACATTCTTTAAGAGTAGAGCAGGTCTTTCCATTGCTAACTTTATACCAAAAGCTAACTTAATTACTATGCCTATATCAATCAACAGATTAATACTTTAATCCTTACCAAAAATCAGATTAAAATAAAAAAGTTATGTAATTATTTAAACAAAGTTTAAGTTCCCATGCGTCAGCTATCAAGCTGGATAGGACCTTGTACCCCTTTAGAACTAAAAAGGGTTCCAATCCAAAGGCTTCACCACTCACCAGTTACCTGATCTAGGGCATACCATAGATGAAAGATGGGTAGAAGCAGCCCCCCTTGTCAAATCCCCAAACCCAAAGTCACTCCCCAGTCTGTCATGGAGCATGCTGATAATAATAAGACTGGCCTGGAACTCAGGGTGAGTGACTACCCAGAACACCATCCAGAATACCTTCAGTACAGTCATCTATACTGCTGGACAAAACAGTATTAAGGCAGCTACAAGCACCAGACAGAGTTTTCTAAAACTGGCAATCATTGATACAAAATGTCTGGCATACTAGTAAGACTTTACAGTTAAAATTTGATTCTTATTAGAAATTATTTTTATTGAAATTGTTATAGGTAAAAAGAGAAAACTGGAGTGACAGCAGAACCTGTTAGGGTCCACTGCCTTATAAGCTCACAAATTAAATCAGGGAACTGAATGATTTCATTCACCGTTGCAAATAATTTGACAATTTGATTATGTCATATATGCATCCAAAAATTTTGTATGATTTCAGATCAATCCCAGCCTGGCCAGCTGACTCATGCTCAAACTTTGCCACCAACTTTTCTCTCCCAAAGCAATTTTGATTGGCAAATCAGCCTTGCTTTGTCCAACAGGTGACATGGTGTGCCTATGGCTAGGCCATATATGGCTGGTTCTACTGATTCAGAAAGGGGATTTTTGCACCTGTACCTATCAGGAATGGGCTCATGATTATCAGCAAGGAAGGGCCACAGTGAATGGGAATTTTTACACCTGAAACCAATTTAATCAATTTTATCTTGGCAGATTTCAATTTAAATACATTGGCTGCTATGATTCACCTGACAAATATATTTTTGTATAGTCAAGTTTAAACAATCTTAACTCAGAAAATACTGATAAAATCAAAATGATCAAAGTGGCATTTAAAAACTCTAATCAAAAACGATCAATTTTCATTGATTGTTAAATAATCAGTTGCAGGTCCTGATCATGAAATAATGAGGTTCAAATTTTATGCTAATTTACTATATTGTAAATGTAAAAGTATAAATGGTCTAGACTTAAATCCAAAACACTACTCCATCATTCTTCCTTTGAACTCTTAATGAAACTAGTGAATTCTACCTTATCTTGTACTTTGGCTTTTTAGTTCTAGTTTAGGGTGGCTAGTTCTATTAAAATGGCAATAGCGCCAGTAATTCATATCCAAGTTTCCTGCTGAGCCTTACATAATGATGGAGTCTTAATTTTAGGGTGCTTCCAGTTCTTTGTCAGTTGTGGTTGATGGCCTCTTGTGCCCAATATTGGACCTCTTGAGGAAATGTTGACTCTTTCCAGGACTCAAGGGCCCTGAGATCTTAGAAGTATCCCTATCTGTATAACTATTTTGAAAGGGGATAGTGTCATGATTCTCCTGAAAATTATAAATTTATAGCCAAGTTTAAAAATTGTAACTTAGCAAAAAATGATTTAATCAAAATGGTCAAGGTGGCATTCAAAAGATTGAATCAAATTGATCAATTAAAAATTATTGATTAATAAAAGTTGCAAGTCCTGATCATATAATAATGAGGCTCAAAGTTTATGTTAATTTATTATATTGTAGATGTAGTCATATATATGATTTAGACTAAAAACCAAAATATTACTCCATCATTATTCCTTTGGACTCTTAATAAACCTAGCGCATCCTACCTTGTCTTGTACTTTGGTTTTTAATTCTAGTCAGGGTGGCTAGTTCTATTAAGATGGTATTGGTGCCAGAAATTTGTAGCCATGTTTTCTGCTGGGCCTTACATTGGCAAAACTCAAACCGGTGGAGACAACCTTTCAAGATAGAGAATTGCTTCCAAACCCCTGCTAGCAGAGGCCTCTGACTACCAATATTTCTCCCATAAACCCTGAATTCTCTACATCATCTCATTGGTAGTTGGCATAGGGGGAAATTGATGTGACCTTCAAGGGAATGCCATCACTTACCTCACATCTACCACCTTGGCTAAATCTCCTAGGGTGACAGGGGGGTGGCCACCAGCTTTTCCCCTTCTTGGTCCAAAATGGGACAGACTCCTAATTAAGCCACCAGGATTGCTCTCCAAGACTTACACAGTTTTAAAGCTATAATTGTTTCAAAAACTTATAAACAAATAGTTCAGGGAATACAACATTCTGCTTTATATTTAGAAGTTTCTGCAATCTAAGCATGACCAGGTTAAAACACCCTTCCAAGCATAAGATACTAATAGTCACACCAGTGATTGGAAAAATTTGTCACCTGGGTTAACCTCAGGTGAAAATATACTTTACTTTAGAATTTGTTATAGTCAAAAAATTTGAAGGATAAGAGCGTTAAACATGGGTCAATAAAATCAACAAGTTTTAAGTTGATCAGAGGGAATGCAATTAGTTGTAACTAAAGTCGGTAAATGATTTTTTGAAACAAGTGGATGGGAATAGTTTAGGCATGATCCTAAGAACTGGAATCCCATGGCCTTATATATTTCCCCCAACTAGTATAAGAACCAGAAATCTTCACCTTGAATATATTATTAGGTTATTTGAAGTCATTTTCTGGGTTTTTAATAACATTATCCCATTAAAAACCAGTATCTACTAAAACAATTTAATAACTAATGGAACCAGATCCCATGATCAGCCCCTTTCACGTCCTTCTCCAGAGTACTTTTTCCCACCCCATCATAACTGAGATGCCTTGTGGACTATTGATGCCGTTGTGGGTTTTAGAACACCTGCAATGGAAGCCAGGACTTTCCTTTGCACGCTGGGTTCCTGATATTATAACCCAACTATCAAGTATAGTGGTGAAGTTGTTGGTTCAAGATCTCCTGATTCTGGGCAAATCTATCATCAAATTAAGTTTACCTTTACTCTTAAGAGAGCACCTCACCTGTTAACAATGGAGTAATCTTGATAAAGTAATAAACCATGTCTTTGATAGGATGGTTGCATGTCAAGAAAAAACTGGCCTGTGACTGTGAGTGCTTTAACAGTCACAACAAAAGGCACAGACTGCTCAGCTGCGCTTCATCAGGGTTCAGAAAATGGGAGAAGGTGAGATTTCATGTCATTGTCATGGTTGAATGACATGGTAGTGGACACCAACCCCAAGGATAAGGCTGGGCGGCAGGAGGCACAGAAGGTGAAGCTCCAGGCCCTCCCTGACCTCAAGCACACATTAGACCAACGCTGGGTACAAGCCAAATATGCCCAGGCTGGTACTAGTGAGGTGCATAACGCCCAGCCCCTTGCATCAACCCAGGCGTTAAAATGGATGAGTTTATTGGATTAACAAGGATGGTTTGATTTGGTTGCTTGAGGAATTGGAGTTTGAAACCTATTCCATTTATGAAATTAGATGTTCAGGTAGAGTACAACTTCAATCAATTACTTGAGTGAAGTCAATTTTGCAGTATTCTACTAATTTGGATGGAAGTGTCTTCCTATTGGTGAATTGGTGCTTAGGACCACTTCAGCAGACCCTGAATTACCTCAACGATGTTTATATATGATTTTTGTGACCAACCTTCCTTGTAGTTAACTTCTCACAATATACTCTTCCCGTTTTCCCATTTTTTGTTATCTCAGATGATCCTGTGCGCAGAACTCTTCGAGGAGGTCTTGCGCTATGTTAACCATTCCATTTTGAATACAATTAAGTTATCCCCTTGTGCACCGTTGGGTTGCCCAGGTTCCCTCCAACCTGGGACGCTTACTCCTTCTTACCCTGTGCACCGCGTCATTTTTGGTTGGTTATTTGTTAATAAGATCACACTTCACTACATAAGTTATTATTGCTCCAGCACCCTCTGCTGGGCTCTAGTACCTTTTTGTACTAATGGCTAGTTTCATGGCGTTGTCCCTGTGCACCAAGCACTACCAAGCTGGGAACAGGAGAGTTATAGACACTCTCCTTACATTTGTCAACCAACCACTTAATATTTAGGTGCACAAACTTTTTTCATGTGGGACTTTTCCAAAGTGTGAATGGTGGGCGCCAGCTGTGGGCCTTGGCTGTGGTCAGCCGCATCGCTGTTTCCTCTTTTTTCCAAAGGTTTGAGCATCTTGGCGTTATTTTGGCTGCCTCCAACTGGAAAGTACCCACTCTTCATGCTTGTACCTGGTGGATATGGACTCTTCTGAGTTAAAAAGTTGTGATTCCCCAACTTTCTGCCAAAATTTCCAAATTCAATTTAATTAAATGGGTTTTACTTTGACAGCACATTCAGAAGATTACAGCAGAATTGTCACAGATGGGACTGGGTTTTGGCCTTGAACAATGTCGGGCATTCCATTGCTGTTATGAGAATAAGGTCGTTTGCATCCAAAAACACGTTTTATAATGAAAACGCTATGTATACCTCTGAACCTTACCTGCTCTCTCATGGATCAGATAAGGAACCTATTCCTGTGTATCAAATTACCCCAGAAAATCCCCGTTTGACCTCTTCCATGATTCGCAGCACTCAGGAAGCTGAAAATGAACTGTGTTTACATTATGAAAATGTTTATGCCCCTGCTGAAGATATAGTAGGATATGTAGCCTCAGTAGTAAGAGTAGCCAATTATCCCTCTCCTATCTTTGATTCAAAAATATACCAGGGTGACATGTTAATGCCAGATGATGAGTTTGTTGGTGATGTTCTGGCGCTGTCTGCTATAAATAAAGACCATTCTGGGTATTTTCTACTGACTGCTACCCTTTCCTCCCCTTTAGGGAAATTCAGCACCACTATTCTGGTGGATGCTAGCGCCACTGAAAACTTTATGGACCAGAGCCTAGCCAACTACCTTGGACTGAGTTACTTGCCAAGTGGTATGGTTAGGGGAGGGGCGTTCCAAGTTATTCCCACTCTGAAGATCATTGGGACAATGGACTATCAGGTTGGCAAGTGCCACTTGTCTGATCACTTCCAGGCTATCAAAAAACCTCTTGTACCCTATCATTTTGGGTATGGAGTGGTGGCGGAAGTTTGACATTAGAACCAACTTGAAAGAGAATACCCTATCCCTAACACTAAAGAATGGTCGCACATTAGTTGTTCCTTTGTCAGAGAATAACGCCCTGGAAGAATTGCCCCACTGGCGCCACCTTCTCCCCTATAGCCTTGCCCCTTTGCTGAAGCCCTCAGTGGAGGTTCCCCTACCTTCTTGTTCAGAGGGTTTGGAATCTTCCTTTGATGCAGCATCAGCTGGTGCATTACCTGATCATTCCAAGTATGACAGTAAGTTCAAACTCACTGTGGATTTGGTGCATATTTCTTTCCCTATTTACCCATTGACTGTCCAGGAGGAAGAGGCGTTAGATTTGTGGGTGAAAGAGCAGTTAGCCAAATGTTCGATTTTTCAGTGTACCTCCCCTGTATGCTCCTCACTTCTCTTTGTTGAGAAAGCTGATGGTACTCTATACCCATGCATAGACTATGAGAACCTCAACAATGTCACTGTACCAGATCTACACCCCATCCCTTTGGATTCTCAGATTGCGCGCTATGTGGAGAAGGCTATGGTCTTTTTCAAGCTGGATTGCCTCAATGCATTCAATCAGATTCAGATTAAAAAGGGACAAGAATGGTTAACCGCATTCTGTACCAGAAAAGGGATTTTCCAGTTTTGGGTCATGCCCTTTGGGCTTAAGCATGCCTCTGATATCTTCAAAGCTGCATTGATGCAGCGTTGGGGGACTTGTTAGGGGTATGCGCGGTTGCCTACATGGATGATATTCTGGTGTTTTCCCCTGATCATGAGTCCCATGAAGTACACCTTCAGCAAGTGGTGGAGAGGTTAAGAGCAGCCCACCTTACGCTAAAGATCAGCAAGTGTGAATTCTTGAATTCTCAGGTCACATTTCTGGGCAACGTCGTGTTTGACTGAGGGCACATGATAACTCAAGACAAGGAGAAGGCTATTCATGAGTGGCCCACCACCACTTCAGTCAAGGAATCATGAAGCTTTTTGGGGACGTTTACATTCCTCAAGAAGTTCACGCCCAATCTTTCTGAGGTGGCAGCACCCTAATATTAGGCTAGTGGTGCAAAGGTGCTTCAGTAGTCCCCCGTTTTGAAGGATGCCTTCCAAGCAGTGAAGTGCACCCTGTTGTCCACGTCTGTTCTTCGCCATCTCGACCTTTCAAAGGAGTTCATTATGTCTATTGATGCCTCCAACTTCACAATAGTGGCTGCCTTGTTAAAGTAGGCGAAGATGGGATAGAGAATCTGGTGGGATATTTTTCTGAAAATGTCTTTGCCTGAGTTGAATTAAGCCGTTTATGACAAAGAGTTACTAGCAGTGGTGGAGGCGCTGACTTATTGGCATTACCACTTGCATGGCTTCACCCAACCTTTCTGTGTACGTACAGATCACCGTGCCTTGCTGTACTACCGCGCCCCTCATGTCCTAATCATACGGCAGACCCATTGGCATGAGACTCTTTCCCAATTTTCATTTTCTTATGAGTTCACCAAGGACAAGGATAATGGTTTGGCGGATGCTTTAAGCCGCAACCCTGCTTTAGCTCCTGATCCAAAGGAGGTAGAAGTTCATAGCACACAGTTAATGATTCTGCCAAATAATATTTGTGTCTCAACTTCCCTCTCTCCTAGCCAACGGACCAGCGCTTGCACCTCCGGAAAATGCAAAGGAATACATTATGTTCAGAAAGGTAGTCCTTTCTCAGCCGCTATCAGCCAAATATACTATGGTACTTGATATGAGCGCTTTGAATCAAGAGGATCTTTCCAGGGGTTATCATGTGAAGGATGAGAAGGTGTGGTTTCAGGTGAGCCTATGGGTTCCTGCTGGACCACTGCGCCTGGAAATTATCTGGGACCATCATGATGGACTCACCGTTGGTCATCCTGGGAAAGCAAATACCTTGGAGTTAATATAACGCACCTACAATTGGAAGGGCTTGCCTTCTCAGGTGGGACGGTATTGTAAAGAGTGCTTGATCTTCAATCAAATGAAACCAAATTGTCAACCTTTAGCAGGGTTGTTGGTACCAGTCCAGAAGGCTAAAGGCCCTGGACTTCCTTATCAGTGGATTTTTATTGTGGAACTACCTGTCTCAGATGGTTACGATGCCATCATGTGGTGGTGGACCATTTTATGAAGTTCAACCACTTTATTCCTTGCAGAACTACAATAACTGCGGCCGAGATGGCTAGGCTCTTCGTCATTCATGTTTTTGCGCTTCATGGGTTTCCCCAAGAGATTATCAGTGACCAGGGACCTCAGTTTACCTCCGTCTTTTAGGAAGAGTTGTGTAAGACTCTTCAGATTCGCCCCTACCGTTCAACTGCCTATCATCCCCAATCAGATGGGCAGACTGAACGAGTGAACCAGTGCTTAGAACAGTTTTTGTGGTGTTACACCGCTGCGGATCATTCTGATTGGGGTTTTCACCTTCCCATGGCCCAGTTCATCTACAATAATACCTTGCACTCTTCGATTGGCTGTTCCCCATTTTTCGCCAGCCATGGCTTTAACCCCGCCTTTAACATATAGCCCAGCTGTGGATCTAAAGTTGAAGCGGTGGTGGACTTTGCCAAGACTATTAATAAGGTCCACCAGGGGGCTTCCACAAGTTTGGAGGTGGTAATGCAAGTTTTATAAAAAGAACGCTGATGGTAAGCGCCAAGTGGGTCCAGTGTATAAGGAAGGGGATCTTGTGATGCTTGATGCTTGTAACATCCCTATTAAGCAGCCATGCAAAAAGCTGGGACCAATCAGGATTGGCCCTTGCCATGTTGTTAGAAAGGTGAGCCATGCCTTATACTAGTAAGATCTTCCCTCTTCATTTCATATCTTCTCTGTCTTTCATGAGAGCAAATTGATATTGTTTGAAGGCCCCCCGCCAGAGACTCCTGAGGCCTATCTTGTGGATGGAGCGCCAGAGTGTGAAGTGGATGAAATAGTAGCCTCCCGCCATATTAAAAGAAGACTTGAGTACCTGGTATCTTAGAAGGGTTTTGATGCTGCAGAGAACAGTTAGGTTCTAGCGCGTGACTGTGTGCATGCTCAAGATCTGATTGAAGCCTTCCATTAGAGTTTCCCCCAGGCCTCTGGATCTCAACCCAAACTGACCGTTGCCACAATGAAGTTGGCCCCAGCTCACAAGAACTTTTCCCTAGCGCAAGCCCCTGGAGGGGGGTTGAGCCCCGTTGGGAGGAGAGGGTAATGTCATGGTTGAATGTCATGATAGTGGGCACCAACCCCAAGTATAAGGCTGGGTGGCAGGAGGCCCAGAAGGTGAAGCTTCAGGCCCTCCCTGACTCAAGCACACATTAGATCAACTCTGGGTGCAAGCCAAATATGCGCAGGTTGGTACTAGTGAGGTGAAAAACTCCCAGCCCCTTGCGTCAGCCCAGGAATTAAAACAGACGAGTTATTCAATTAACAAGGATGGTTTGATTTGGATTCTTGAGGAATGGGGGTTTGAAATCCATTCCATTTATGAAATTATGCATTTGGGTAGAATACAACTTAAATCAATTACTCGAGTGAAGTCAGTTTTGGTGTATTCTACTAATTTGGATAAAAGTGTCTGCCTATTGGTGAATCAATGCTTAGGACTATTTTGTCAGACTCCAAATTACCCTGATAATGTTTAAATATGATTTTCATGACCAACATGCCTTGTTGGTCAACTTCTCACAATAAACTTTTCCAGTTTTCCCATTTTCTATTATTTTATCTCAGATGATTCTGTGCATGGACCTCTTCAAGGAGGTCTCACGCTACATTAACCATTACATTTTGAATATGATTAGGTTATCCCCTTGTGCACCGTTGGGTTGCTCAGGTTCCCTCCAACCTGGGACGCTTACCCCTTCTTACCCTGTTCATCGCGTCACTTTTGGTTGGTTATTTGCTATTAAGATCACACTTCTCTACATAAGTTATTATTGCTCCAGCACCCTCTGCTGGGCTCTAGTACCTTTTGTACTAATGGCTAGTTCCCTAGCATTGGCCCTGTGCACCAAGCACTACCACGCTGGGAACAGGAGAGTTATAGACACTCTCCTTACAGTCATTCTGGCGTGCTTTAACTTGGAAATGGCAAGAATAGCAAATTCTTAATAAAATTGATAATAGATAAAAACTGAAAGTTTGTAGGGTAATTTTATTAGGAAAATGATAAAACAATAACCAAATACACTATCATTAGCAGGATGTTGGATTTTTGGTTGTGTTGGGGAGGAAATGCTAAGCCAAGTTTTGATACTAGGGAATAAATGTGACTTTGATTATTATAATCAACAGTGTTAAACCCTTTATTCATAAATATATAGTATTATGGATCATTGCCTTGATGAAATCCCCATAGCAACACTATAGGTTGAAGTTCCCACCCTTCTCTCATAGCTTTTTAGTGAGTTCCAAATTTACAAGTTAATTCAAAAAATTGAGAATTTGGTGCTGGGGTTGAACCCACATTTTCTACCTTTCCCCTTCAACCTTTTCCAAATTTGTCTTGATAGCAAGATTTTTCCTCTTTCAGGTTACTCCTTGTTAACTTTTGGCAGTTTTGATTGAATCTGCCGAGCTGGATGCACAGGCTAAAACCCACTGAGCAACGGACAAGCAATATTAGGATCATTTATCCTTGATAAATAGCAATAAAGTAATATTAAGGAGTCTTCACTCCGCCGGATACTAGTTAAATAATATACATAACAATGGACAATTTCTGCTAAACCCTTTTCCTTTTTTTCTCTTCTAAAAAACCTCTCTTCTCTCATTCTCTCTTTCAGCTCTTAATCTTCATCATCTTTCCAGTCAATTTCATCCCTTCATCTTAGTAACTCTCCATCCACTACATTTAGGTATTTTATCCCATCATAGTCTTTGGCAGAATTCCCTTAATTTGCTGAACTATTATCAAATCAATTAATTCTTTTCACATTGACATAATATATCACCCAAATTTTGAGGCTCACCTCAACTCATATAGTACAATCAGCCAGATATAAGGTTTATCATCCAGTCATATCAATATCTCAACACTCCTGATGGAACTTCCTGTTGGGATGAGGAATCAGTCTCATGTTTATTGCATCTTTTAAGATTCTGATTTCTACACAGAGTTTTATGAACTTTTCCCTTTATAACTCTGAAAATTTAGAAGCTAGGATGGTTTTGCAAGTAATTAGGGCAAGTAACATGAGAGGCAGGGAGGGGCTGAAGCTACCCATCTTGTATCCAGGGTATAACCTAGGTGAAAATCTGGGTAAGGAGCAGGGTCTTGGGGTTTGAACCCTTCTTAGTCCTAAAAGGATTTATGGCCTGGTCCAGCTAGACAGCTAGAATCAGGGGCCTTACATTGCCCTTTCCTAGAAAGACAGGGTCTACTCTCCCTTCCAGGGCTTTGGCCAAGGCATAGTTCTTGTGCGGGGTAAGAAGTCTTATGTCTGTGATGGTAGCCTTCTGGGCTAAGGAAGGAAACGGTGTTTTGGGATTAGCTTTTTGAAACTCAGCAATCAACTATGGACAATTTTTTAATCTTTAGAAGAAAAACAACTATCTTCATTTAGATGAGAACCCTTTCCATGAAATCAATTACTGCAAAATGCGTTTAAATTTACAAAAGTTCAAGATCTGCTCTACTAAAAATTATAGCACATCTTTATCATGATGAGCTTTATCTCCGCCAGATTCTATCCTTTAAATGAAGATAAGGAGTGGGCTTGGAAGGAGTTGTGGATCTTCAAGTGAGTGAGCAATTCTACATGGAAAGATAAATTATTAAGCACCTGGGAGATAAAGAAGAAAACTTCTTGCTTGTAGGTTAACTTGCGGCATACCACTTTGAGGTGAAAGTTCCTGGTATCAAACATAACCATATCCCCTACTTGATAGTCTGGAGCTGCACGGAGTTTTCTGTCAATAAACCACTTGGCATTGTTAGTTGATTTAGTCAACTGTTATTTTACCTGAAGGTGTAACTTCTGGATAATTTTAAGATAATTACCCGCTGCTGTAATGTTGCTTCAGATTTGGGTTCAATGGTGAACGCAAGATTATATCCCAAGTGGTTTATATAGGTAACACTCCTGTTGGATTTTTGGCCCTTTTGTAGGCTCGCTGGTGCAGTATCACCTCAAATCCAACAATATTGCAAGAGCTGCTCTTAACACTTATCAAAGATAATATAAACAGGCACTTAATAGAATAATTGGTTTTATATATTTTTATTTAGGCGCCGCGCAGGGGAAAAAGCTAACCCTAATAATCATGCAATAATTGTAATTCAGACTATTTGTGCTTTAAGTTCGGATTGATTGGTGCTGTCCAAATTAAGAAATATTCAAAAGCAGCCTATCAGTTAGTTTGAGACTCGCATCACTTCAATGCGAGGGCCAATGGGGATGGAACCATTGGGAAAACAAAACCATTTGGAAGGGATTTAATTAATTGGGCCAATCAGAAAGGGGGAAAATCTTTTCGCCCTGAGGAGCCCCCACTGGCCCTATAAAAGGGGCCAGTCGTCGCAAGGAGGAGTGAACTAAACTGACAATGGCCAAGGAAAGAGCCTCCAATGGACTCCCCTGAATTCGCTGCATAGCCGGCGCAATCCAATCAGTCAAACTTGTGGTATTTTCCTGAGTTTTGTTAATATTAGTATTAAAAGTGTTACCCCAATTAATAGGGTTCCACCAAGAATTGACCAGGGTCTTTTGGCCAATTTGGTCCTCACTTACATCAAAACCACTCTTTCCAATACCTCAGACTTGTAAATGTCCAACATTACCCCCTTCAAGAGTGGTTGGGGAGGTATAAGATCGCAAGAACCGCCCATGAATGCAGTTGATAGTAAGACCTGAAGCAAGGGACTTAATAGAATACTCATCCCCTCGCTTATAAGTGATGGCAAAGGGACCTTCCCAGATAGAACCAAGCTTTTCCCTTCTTGATGTGATGCAATTATAGTAATACATTACCAAGTCTGACACTTGGAAGGAAGGGAGAGGAGCCCGGCGCTCATTAGCTGCTTGGCCTTCTTTAGTGACCATCTTGGCCAAGTTGTTCATAGCCTCTACTTGCAGTTGAATGATGTGCTGGGCTAATTTTTTCATAGCTTGTTTGGGGTCCGTCCTAGCAGTGAAGATGTCCTTGGCTAGTAAGGCTGGAACTCCAGGTTCTCTTCCATACAACACACGGAAGGGAGAAATCTTGAGGATGCGATGATAGCTGATCTGGTAAGCCATAAGGGCACTGGATAAATAAAGATCCCAGTGTAGAGGGTCAGAACTGGCCATCTTGTGGAGAATGGAGACCAGTGTGCCATTAACTCTTTCTACGGCCCCATTTGTGGATGGATTATAAGGTGCCAAGAAGAGTTGTTGTGCTTCCAAGGAGGTGGCGAGGAGCTTTACCACTTGGGAGGTAAAATTTTTTCCATTATCACATAGGTGGACTTGGGGGCACCCATGCCAGGTGAAGATATACTGGTGTAGGAAGGTGGCTGTGGCCTTGGCAGTCTGAGCGGGAGAGCCACAGCTTCAACCCATTTGGTAAAATGATCAATACCAACCAAAATATAACGATTGCCCCCAGTAGTTTGAGGGAGAGGACCTACCACATCCAAGCTCATGGTGTGGAAGGGCTGTTGCGGCGTGGTTGATTGATACTGGTACCAGGTCTTGAAGCTAAATTGTTTCTTGCAGGTGAGACAGGCATCCAAAACCTCAGTTATGGTTTCCATGATACCCTCCCTGTAATACCGCTCTTTAATCCACTCATAGGTTTTTTGGGATCAGCCATGGCCCATCATCATGTGTGACTCCATTGTTACAGGTATCCGCTCAGAGGGCCAAAAATAGGGCAACCATTTTATCCCTACTTGTTTGTATAACTTCCCATTTTCAACCTTTGTGTTGCAGGAATGGCGAGCAAGCATTTTTCCGTACAGGTTCATCTTCATCCGCCCAAGCCTCAGGAGTCATGAGGAGGTCATGCATCCTCTCTGCTTTGCTATTATCCAGGTGAAGGAGGGTCAGCCGCGTCAACCCATTAACATTCATATGACTTGTCCCAGCTCGATGCTCAATGGTCAGGTCATAGTGCTGGAGCTCAAGAGCCCAGCGATCCAACCGCCCAGTGGGGTCCTTCATATTCTGCAACCACTTTAGAGAGGCGTGGTCAGTAAAACTCTGAAGGAAGTCCCATATAAGAAGGGGCGGTAATATTAAAATGGCGAGTAGGATGGCAAGGCACTCCTTTTCCGTGACGCTATAGTTGTGTTCAGCCTTGAATAACATTTTGCTGAAGTATGATATTGGATGATCAATCCCATGTCGTCCAGATGTGCTAAGATAGCTCCAACAGCATAATCAGAGGCGTCCATGAATAACATGAATGGCTTGCCATAGTCAGGGTGATGGAGGATAGGCCTTTTCTGCAATGACCCCTTCAGGGTCTCAAACGCGGCCTGTTGTTCAACA
Source organism: Massospora cicadina (assembly GCA_022478985.1). NCBI lineage: Eukaryota > Fungi > Entomophthoromycota > Entomophthoromycetes > Entomophthorales > Entomophthoraceae > Massospora > Massospora cicadina. The sequence goes on from JAKSZP010000115.1 coordinate 54,520, forward strand.
CCCCACTGTAATGGAGTGTTCTTAGTCAAGAGCTGGACGAGGGGCTCACTGAGCTGGGCGAACTTGGGGATAAACTGATGGTAGTACCCCATTGTATCCAGGAAGAATTGAATGTCGCGGAGGGTTTTGGGCTCAGGCATCTTCGCTATTGCTTCCACCTTGTCTTTGAGAGGCTGAATCCCTTCATGGGATATTGCGTGCCCAAGGAAATCCAGCTTCTTCTGGAAGAACGTAGACTTAGAGGGCTTCAGCTTGATGTGCGAGGCCCGCAGCTGTTGGAACACTTCATTTAAGTGGGTGAGGTGTTCATTGAAAGTTTTGGAAAATACTGTGAGGTCATCGAGATAGAAAATCACACAGCTGAGCTTGAGATCCTGGATTATGTGGTCCATCGCCCGCTGAAAAGTGGCAGGGGCGTTGCATAACCCCTGAGGTAGTCGAGTGGGTTGGAAAAGACCCTCACTACAGATTAGGGCGCACTTCTCCTGGTCTTAAGGAGAAAGGTCCATCTGTTAGTATCCACTAGACAAGTCCATGGCCGAAAAATACTGGGACCCAGAGAACTGCGCCAGGGCGTCATCAGATCAGGGGATGGGGTAGCTGTCTTTTTTGGTTAGGTTAATCAGCTTGCGGTAATCCATAATGATCCTATGCCCTCCGTTTTTCTTTTTGATAAGTAGAAGAGGGGATGACCAAGGGCTTTGTGAGGGTACCAGCAGCCCAGCGTCCAACAATTGCTTGAGCTTTATCCGCATCTGTTGCTCCTCAACCTTTGATTTGTGGTAGGGCTTAGATCGAATGGGGTGAGCATCACCAACGTCAATGGTATGAGTCCAACCCTTCATGTGCCCATAGTTGGTGTCAGACTTAGAAAAGATATCGCTGTAGGACTCCAGTAAACTGTGAACTTTGTTAAGCTCAGCGGGAGTTAGCTCCTCCGAAATCTTGATTTTGGGCAAGGCGCAGATTGTTTTATTGGTGGGCAGTCCCATATCTGCCATAGACCCAAGACAATGAACTTGCTGGATGTCGTCAATAGTTAGCAACAAGGCTTTTCCAATCTCTTGATGCTTTGTGACAATCATATCCTTACCAGTAAGATTCCCCAGCAGAAGGTTGATAGGGCGCTGGTAGGCAGGGTCTAGGATACCTGGCAACACCCGAGGTTCCAAGGGGCTTAGGCCATCAACACTTGTGAGATGCAGAAGAAAGTTGCGAGGGACTTGCATGGTAATGCGGGTGTCTATCACCTATTTGCTCACCTGCTTTAATTACTATCTCCTCTGCCGCATAAAAGAGAATGCCCTCTGAAGCATCCATGGAGTCAGGCAACAATTTCGAGTTTCTGCTCAATGTGGTGTAAATAAGGGTAAGGGCGGAAGAAGGGAACTCAACGACGCAGGTGTATTCCTTCTTTTTAGGCTCGTCGTTGGTAAAGACTAGAGGAACCTCATAATTTAGAAGGGAGAGAGTAACTTGTTTCATATTGATGATTCTGTCATACTCAATCATGAATTGAGTGCCAATGAGTAGGTCATATGCGTTATTGTCCAATGCCACAGCTGGGGCAGCCAGCAGGAGCTTTCCAATATGGACAGGGAGAGAGAATAGGCTCCAATAGCTCGTGTGTTGTTGGGCCCTGCAGTTACAAACTCTTGAGAACAATCAAGGTCAGTGGCCAACTTAATCTTATTTATGAGCTTTGTGGAGACCACGTTCACTGGAGCACCCGTGTCAAGGATGGCTAGCACGCGCACCTTATTGATAACAACCTCTACCTTGGTTATCATGCTATCTAATGTAGGGATGAGGGCGAGGACCTTTTGCAATTGGAAAGTTGTGGCCAGGCGTTGAGCCATCGCGGGCCATCTGTCTTTAATTAACTAAAGGGCATGAACCTGTGGGGTAGAGCGGATCACGGTACCAATCAACTGATCAGCATCACTCGCAGTATCAATCACCTCAGACACGCGCACTACCTGCTGCAAATATATGTGTCATGGTATCGCACCTATCTCAACTCGTTCAGGCCTTAACCTTTTGGGAACCTGTACTTCCATTGGCGCTCCCAACACATAATAGCCTACGTCCTCCTCACCCCCTTCAGACTCATCATCCAAGGGATTGTTGATGCACCTCAACGAGTTGCTAAGAGGAGGAGGAGAAACCGGCTTACTCTTCTCACAGGGGAGGGCTTTGTTACTCACATCTACCCTGATTGCTTTTGCAGGGTGTATCGTGGAGGTACCCTCTTTTGGGGAAGACAATGGAAGGGTAATAGGTTTGGCTTTGGCCATAGGAGCAACTGGCTGGGGTATACTTTAACAGGATGTTTTTACTAGTGGCAGCCTGAGAGGAGGCTGGGGCGATTGAGGTAGCGGCTTAGGAGGGGGCGATGTTTTAGTCGACTTAGAAGACTGCTTGGCAATAGGCTGCCCAGGTGAAGGGCTAACTGACTTCGCTGTATGAGCTTTTGAACTTGAGGTGGGAGAGGAGCGCGGCCCCATAATGGCCACTATTGGCCGCCTATCCTCACACGATGGAGGAGTATGTTGGCATGGCAACCCAACAAAGGCGGGGTTCCATAAGGATACAGCCATAGAAGGGGCTGAAAGGGCCCGAGTTTCTTCCCACATTGGAGCTTGGAGCAAAAGTTCAGGCTTGTAGAAGTCAGCCACTTCCATTAATGCTTCCTTTATATCCCGTACCAATTTGAGAGGGATTAACTGCAGTGATATGCATAGCTAGAGAAAGATATGGCGCCAAATTAGCCATGATAGCAGCAATAGCGTCGTCTAGAGGGAGCAGTTTGGCCAGCAACAACGGTTGAGTTTGGCTATAGAAGAGTTCAATAAAGGAGGGGAGCGATTCACCATCTTGCAAGCAAAGGCGCATAAAAGCCTGTTTTATCCGTTGTAAACTTGATTTGGACCTAAAATCATCAATCAACGCCTGTTTAGCCTCCCGCCCAGGTGGTAAGGGAGGCCATATTGGGAACCATAATCTCTTGAGCCATACAACTCAAGCAGGGAAGGATACCCTGGGTTTTTTGGAGGTCAGTCTCTCCTCTTCCATAGCAGATTCATAAACATAGAGGAAGGAGGCGATACTGCTCTCACCAGGGGAGAACTTATCTCTGAATGGCAGTTTAACCCTGAGAGGAGAGGGCCCATAGGGGCCTTGAGAGGAATATTGCTCAAGCCTTTTTGAGGCAGGCAAAGCACTGGCTAGTTAGGTTTCAACTTCATCTAGCCTTAAGTCCGTGGTAGTTGTCATTTCTTCAAAAACTTTTTGGTGGTTTACAGGTAGCCCCTGTAGTGAGCACCACTTGTTGGATTTTTGGCCCTTTTGTAGGCTCACTGGTGCAGTATCACCTCAAATCCAAAAATATTGCAGGAGCTGCTCTTAACACTTATCAAAAATAATATAAACAGGCACTTAATAGAATAATTAGTTTTATATATTTTTATTTAGGCGCCGCGCAGGGGAAAAAGCTAACCCCAATAATCTTGCGATAATTGTAATTTAGACTATTCATGCTTTGAGTTCGATTGATTGGTGCTGTCCAAATTAGGAAGTATTCAAAAGCAGCCTATCAGTTAGTATGAGACTCACATCGCTTCAATGCGAGGGCCAATGGGGATGGAACCATTGGGAAAACAAAACCATTTGGAAGGGATTTAATTAATTGGGCCCAATTAGAAAAGGGGATAATCTTTTCGCCCCTGAGGAGCCCCACTGACCCTATAAAAGGGGCTGGTCATCGCGAGGGGGAGTGAAAAAAACTGACAGTGGCCGAAGAAAGAGCCTCTGATGGACTCCCCCTGAATTCGCTGCATAGTTGGCGCAATCTGATCAGTCAAACTCATGGTATCTGCCCGAGTTTTGTTAATATTAGTATTAAAAGTGTTACCCTGATTAATAGGTTTCCACCGAGAATTGACCAGGGTCTTTTGGCCGATTTGGTCTTCACTTACATTGAAGCCACTCTTTCCAATACCTTGGACTTGTAAATGTCTGACAAATCCCATTAAGGCATGTAAAAATTGTATGAAAATTGGGCCAGAGGAAGTTATGCTGCCCAGATGTCTCGAGAGGCAGTGGCATGACATTGGAGATACTGCTCCAATGATTGATTAGTCTACTCAGTTTGGCCATAATATTGAGGGCGGTATGCTGATGATCTGCAGTGTTACTCTTCATCATGTCGCACAATGCCTTCCCTAACTTGAGGTAGACTGAGGGCCTCTATCACTAATTACTGTAAGTTTTGGGGAGCAACTTCGAGTCTTAGTTGGGAGGGATTCCTATTTTGTACAAATAAGGGGAGGAAGCCAGTGGCCGTTCCTCTCAATACTATTTGCAACTTAGCCCATTTGGTGGATAAGAGGTGGATGACGGTATACCCTTAGAGGTTGCGTCATCCCCCCATAAAAACCACCCTTGATTTAGTCCATAGAATTTGGTTTGTGTGTTGAGAATTGGCGGCAGCCAGGGGCATCACCAGCAGAGGATTAGCAGTGATTTCCCCCAGAGGTTATCTCTAATGGTTTGAGATCCGCAGATAAATTTAAATTGATATCTAGTTAAAATAAATTAATTAAGTCAGTTTCAGGCTTGGAAATCCCCAACCACCATTTTCATTTGTTGCTGGCAATCATGAGAACATCCCTGATAGGTACAGGGGCAATAAACCCCTTTCCTACAAAATGGATAATGAATATGCAGCCTGGCCATGGGTGCACCTAGTCGACTGCCAGAAAAAGCTGCACCAATCTGCCAAGTGCATTCTTATAAGCTGGAAATTTTAATAAAAATGAGCTCAAGTCAGCCGGTCAGGCTGAGACAAACTAGAGTTGTAAGAATTTCCAAAATGTTGATCCGCCATAGTCATATTACATAATTATTTCTAATGTCAAATGCAACCATTTCCGTTCTCCATTGTTTGTGAGCTTATAAGGCATTAAACCCTGGCAGGTTATCCTGTAATTTTGTGAGAGTACCCCCTGCGCCGCAACTGTGAGGAATTTCTGTTCTTCATGAAAAATGGGGTGAATGTGGTCACTTCTTTGGTGTCCCAGGGCGAATCAACCCACATGGTGAATGAGAGGTGGGTGATGGCATACCTCCTCAAAATTGCCCCTTTTTCCCCTACCTCACCACCCAAGAGTTGATTCAGCAAATTGGTGGGGTGTATTTGGAGGTGGCTTTGGTAAGAGGCCACCGCCAGTAGGGAGTGAGGGTATTTCTCTCTTGGTAATCATGGGTCCCAATTAGGGGCCCATTAATATAAATAAAGGTCCAGCGGAATTGAGTCATTTGTGGTACATCTGAGTTTGAAATTCCACCAACGTGTTTCCAATCCACTGGAAAAGGAAGCCCAACCCATCAGGCTCAGGTGTATTAAATCCGTTCATTACTCAATGGGACCTTCCCTATGTGGCCTGGCCTTGGGTGCATCCAGTCACCCACAAAATGAAGTGTCACTGATCTTCCAGCAAAAGTGCACTGGGAAGAGAAATTTGGTGGCAAAATTTGAGCTTAAGTCAGCTGGTTAAGATGAGACAAATCTGGCATCGTAAAATTTTAAAATGTTGATATGCCTTAATAAAAATATGTGTAATTATATTCAATGGCAAATGCAATCATTTCCGTTCCCTATGGTTTGTGAGCATATAAGGCAAAGGACCTGAAAAAGTTCTTCTGTCACTCCATTATTTTCCCTTTACGTTTTTTTAACTTGAATAAAAGCCCTTTACAATTTTATTTGTGTGTTTAATAAAGGTTACTAAATACAAAGTGGGTATGATTTAATCTTGAAAATCCTTAGCTGGTGTTTGCAGTTGCCCTACTTTCCTTGAATAGCACAATAGGGATGGTTGTACAAGAGATATTATGGTTAGTTTTTGGGGTGCTCACTCATCCTAAGTTCCAAACCAGACTTATTATTATCAGCACGCTTTATGACATAACTGAACAACCACAATTTTTGTCCTTTTTACCCTTCTCTGTAAGAGGGGTGCTGGTTTTGTGTCATGAATAGATGGCCCATTCTTTGAATTATAGTTTTTACTCCACAATTAATGAGTACCTACTAGCCCAGACGCTGATGAGGTTTCAACTCATACCACAATGTAGATCTTGGTTCTTATTTCTCCCCACGCCCTGGACAGCTTGGATATATCACAAGTGTTGATGTATTGTTTGCCCCTGCAGCCACTTTCCAGCCTCTTCGTTCTGATGTTTTGATATCAGGTGATAGTGTTTGAGCAGTCAATTTGGATGCTCTGGGGGAGCCACTGTATGTGAATAATTTGGTGCCTTTGTTGTCTACAGAATAACCGCCAGAGGTGGAGGTTGTTCAGGTGGCTGGAACCATAGTTTCTTTTACTAAGGACATCCCAGAAGATGGTCCAACGATTACCCCTTCCTCAAGTATGTCTCACAAAAATTCTTAGCAAAATCAGGCTTATTTTTTGTTACCTGTTAAAATCCAAGTAGACTCTCATATGTATCCATTGAGGCCCTCTTGGATATGAAAGTATCTAGGAACGTTATGAGCTTTCAGGTCGCTCAGGATTTGTATTTAGATATTAACGTAAGGTCCTCAGTCTTGAGTGAGTCACTGGCATCAATGACTTGCTACATGGTAGATGGCCTATACTATTCTCAGTGCATGGGTTTCATTTCTGTTATCAGTTAATTGAAGTTCCTGATTTGTTATTCCTCGTTATCCTTGGGGTTGGATGGTTTCAGCGGCAACAGATTAGTATTAACCAGGACCTAACTTTTTTTCAGTTGAGAATCTGCACCTGTGTGGCAAATTTCCGCTTATTGATACCTTTTCCCCTTCTGGAGTAGTGGGGTCAAATTGTTTTAACTTCTTCCTCCATGACGTTGCCAAAAGACTTTCCTTCCAACTTAGGCTAGTACAAAGACATTATCAATATGGATAATGCCAACATCTTCTCTCTCACTATGATTATAATATGGCCTTCCACCTGGCAGTAAATGTAATCAATATCAATTGTCCTCTGTACCCTTATACAGAACAGGGACATGGCCCTGGAGATGTGGTTAAATGATATGCTCAAAAAAGGTTGGGTGTTTAAAAAAAACTCTCCTGTTGCTTCTCTGATCGTTTTTGCTCAGAAGTCTGACTGAATATTGAACCCCTGCGTGGACTATGTGTATTTAAATAATATTACCATTCAAGATCTCTACTCCTTCCCTTCAAGCAGAATAGGCAAGGCGATTGCTAAGTTCTAGTGTTTTGAAGCTCAATCTCATGAACGCGTTAAATCAAATTAGGGTGGCGGAAGGCCAGTAATGGCTTATGGAAGTTTGTAACGGAAGTGTGATCTTCCAGTTCCTCGTGATGCTGCTCTTTAAAAATGCTCCAGCATCGTTCAATGGATGATCAATGACGTTCTCAGAGACCTTTGGTTCACCTGTGAAGTAGCATATATTAGTGATACCTAATGTATTCCATCACTCCCATGAAGCATTAAAGGGGTCTGGAGACGGTGCTAGCTGCGTTTCAAAAGGCCAACCATTACGTAAAACACTCCAAGTGCAAATTTTTTTAAAGATGAGGTTGATTCCTGGATAACTTGGCTCTGAAGGATGATTATCCAATCCTTCAACAAACTCAAAGACTCCATAGCGTGATCCACCCCTTACCACCCAAAAGAAGTTGCAGAGCTTCTTGGGCACAATCATGTTCATGAAGAAATTCTCACCTAACCTCTTGTAACTGTCCGCGCTATTGCATCTCTTGATGGGGAATAATATTTAGTTCCGATTGATGGAGGAATGCTAATGGGAGTTTGATGCCATCATGGAGGTGTTCATGGAATCTCCCATTCTCAAAAAAGCTGACCTCATCAAGCTTTTTATCAAGCCATGTGATGCATCATCAGCCACAGTGGGCAGAGCTGCATCAAGTGCATGACATATTAAAACATCTGATTGCTTATTTTTTGCACAAGGTTTCTTTGTCTGGATATAGTCCTGGGTTAAATACAATAAGGAGTTGGCCGCTGTTGTGTGGTCGCTTACACATTGGCAGTATCTCCTTCTGGGCGCATGGAATAAATTAATTGTGAAGATGGATCATCAGGACACAATGTATTTCTGGAAACAGCAGAAGCTGGAAAACTGCCAGGCTGGATGTACTGCAACATCTGCAGTTTTATTTTTTAATATTCATTTGTCAAGGTTCCTTGAATGTCCTCCCCAAATTGTTTATCAACCCCCTTCATTGAGTCCAATGGAGGGGGAAGGGCAGGAGCTAACCATGGTATTTCTGCTGGACCAGATTCTAGTTATTTTTTCTCCTGAAATTTTAGTGGAAGTGTGTAGTCCAGAGGTGCTATTAGTTTCTCAAGTAATAGCGTGTCAAACGGCTTGTGTGGAGGGGTTGGAGATGGTTAACCAGCTGGTATTTCTGGTGTATTAGCAAACCATTATTCGTTAATAGCTTGACTAATTTCATATAATAATTTTAAGTTTGAGCTCTTCCTCAACTTCACAATGAGTTGATATGGTCGTATCATGACCCTACGGCAGTGGGTCACCCAGGAAATAAGAGTGCCTCAACTTAGTGAATCAGATGTATAACTGGCCAGAGATCTCCAAGGATATCCCAGTGTGGACCTCTAGTTGCATAGTTTGCATGCAGGAAAAAAAATGAAAAGATCAGGTAGGAATGAGATTCTCCATCCCATACAAAAGGATGAGAGTCTGTGGACCTCAGTATCCATCAACTTCATTGTTGATTTTTCCATCTTTAATGGTTTAATGTGATTATGGTGGTTGTATAACGCTTTACCAAGTTTTCACTGTATATCCCCTGTTCATCAGCTTTTACCTCCAAGGAAATGTATTTTCTCTATTTGCAGCATGTCTTTTCAATTTTTGGTTTTCAACAGGAAATTTTGAGCAACCTGGGGCATCAGTTTACAGCGCGTTTTTGGATGGCCCTCCTGGATATACTTAAGATTAAACAGTGACGTTACACCACATATCATCCCACAATCCAACAAGCAAATAGAGCGGGCCAACCAGATCCTTGAACATTATCTACGGTGTTATGCCACTGTCACGCAGGATACCTGGACAGATGATCTTCCGCTGGCACAATTTTCATACAACAATTTTTTTCATATATCTACTGGGTTTTTGCCTTACAAAACCATTCTGTGGTATAACCATTATTTCACCTAGCCCATGCATTCCCCTAGAAGTCCCTGTTGCAGCAGACCATATTCAACAAATATGGAGCACTCAATCCCTAGTTTGGGAGCACCTGACCAAATCCATTAGTGCTTGCAAATGGTTTGCAAAACTGTAAGTGGCTCCCTGCCCATGAGATAAAGGTAGGTTCATTGATCATGCTTGATATGCGCCAACTGCATATGAAAGTTCCCTCACAAAAGTTTATGATCAAGCACTCAGGATTTTATTTGGGAGAGAAAGATCTAGGTAATGAACCTTTCAATTGATTTTTACCACTTATTGAAAGAAGCAACTCATTTTCCATGCTTCCTAGTTGTCACCGTTTAAAATCACGCCACCCACTGATACTGAGCCTGATATGATCAAAGACTCAATGGAGGAAGAGGTGGAGGCCATTTTATTTTCATGTCAATTTCATCGCTCAGTGCAGTATTTGGTGGCTTGGAAAGGATCTTCTTATGAGAACAGCTGAGTTAGCACCCATGGTTGTGATAATTGTTACAAGTTGGCGGAGGCCTTTCATATTGTACACCCAGATGCTCCCCTTCTTCACAGAAGATTGCCTCCATCTTGGAAATCAAGCTTTCAAAAGGCACACAAAAATGTTGCACTTGCCCAAGTTCCTGGTGGGGGTGCTCCTCAACTCAAAAATGGTAGGGTAATGTAAATCTTTGGGAGCACCCCTGAAGCTTAATTGGTAGGAAGTCCTTTTTTGTTTCAAGAAGGGAAGGAAGCCAGCGGCTGTCCCTCTGATCTCCATGAGTGACTTATTCCATGTGATGGATGAGAGGTAGGTAATGGTGTACACTTAAAATTGTGTTATTCACCCCAATGCCAACCAAAGTTGAGTTGGTACAAAAATTTGGGGTATGTGTTGTGAAATAGTGCAGTCAGGGGCCATTGTCAGCAGAGGGTTAGCGGCGATTCTCCCCTCCATGATATTATCTCAAATTAATTGAGATCTGTTGATTATTTAAATCAAAAGTAGCAGGAATATATCAGTTAAGTCAGGGTTGGTCTTGGAAATCCCCAATCACCATTCTCCTTCAGCAATGGCAATCACAAGCCCATCCCTGATACGTCAATCACAATAAGCCCCTTTCCTACTCAACGGGACTGGGCATATGTTGCCTGGCCATAGGCACACCCAGCTGCCCACTGGACAAAGTGTCATCTTTCTGCCAAGCAGAATTTCATTATGAGGGAAATTTATTGGCAAATTTAAGCTTAAGTCAGCTGGTCAGGCTGAGATCAATCTGACATTGTAAAGATTTTTAAATGTTGATCTACCATAGTTAAATTGTGTATTCGTTCTAACTTCAATGTATTTATTTTCTAATCCCTATTGTTTGTGAGCTTATAAGGTAGTGGGCCCTGGTAGGTTCTGCTGTAAGTTGGGGAGCAACCCTGTGCTTCATTCATGAGGAATTTCCGTTATTCACAAATAAGGGGGTGAAGAAGATGGCCGTCCCTATGGTGTCCCATGGCAACTTAGCCCACATGGTGGAAGAGAGGTGGGTAATGGCGTTCCCCCTCAAATATGCCCCCTTTTCACCTATATCACTACCTAAAAGTTGATGAAGCAATTTAGAGTGAGTTTGGAGGTGGTGGTGGTAAGAGTAAATTGCCAGCAGGGAAATGTTAGGCATTACTCTCACTCTGTAATGGTGGGTCCCATTAAGGGTCCATTTATATAAATAAATCGAGGCCCAGTGGAACCAAGTCATCTGTGGTATGTCAGGGTTCAAAACCCCACCAACTTGATACTCATCCACTACGCAGGTCGGTCCAATCCCAGAAGGTTCAGGCGTATTAAATCCATTCATTGTCCAATGAGACCTTTTTTATGTGGCTTGGCCCTAAGTGCATTCAATCGCCCACTGAGTGAAGCGTTGCTGATATGCAAAGTGGAATTGTGTAGAGAGGGTAAATTTGGTGGCAAAATCTGAGCAAAAGTCAGCTGTCCAGAGGGAATCAATCCATCATCATGAAATTTTGGAATGTCAATCTGCTAAGATTGAATGGAATCGTGCTAACCTCAGTTCATGCAAAACTCATTTTATTTCCCAAGCCCCCACCACTTAAGACAACCATCCCCCACAGGTACATTTTTCAATCAGTTTTATATTGTTTGTTTTAATAAACAACTTTCCGTGAAGAACATTTTCCAGTATAAAGGATACACTCCCTTCCTACAAGCCGCTGCCAATAGGTTCCATGTTCCCCAGTCTGCGCAATGACTGTATCTTAGTGGCCATAATCTAAATGTTGCTGCCATCTCTTCTCAAATGTGGTTTACCAGTATAGTGGCTCTTGGTGTTGTCCCCAATTTTGGACGCCTTATGGCATCAGGATGTGACATTGCTTTATAAAGATTTTTTTCCATCAAGGGTCAAAGTTCCATGAACTTTCTGTGTGATCAGCAACCTGTGGCACCAGAGCTGGATTCAGGGCTCCCTAAGAGCCCATGATAAAAAACATTGTCAGAATCTGTGGCCCTACTGCTGCCAGAGTGAGGTTATTAGTAGGTATGGCAGTAATGATAATTCTCAGTTGCCATCCTTTAATCATTATCCTTCTCATCATGTATCAGGTCATATGGATGGCTTTGCCTCCAGCATTATGGGTTGCATTCTGGGCTTTACTCACCTCAACTGGCAGGCTAGTCTCAACTTTATTATAAAGCTCCATGACAAATTATGTCTTAAATAAGCCTATCAATTTTCAATTTTTTGACTCTATAGTCTGAGGTTACTATTGCCAGCCATGTTCCCCAGTCTTTATTATAACTGGGCCATAGTGACGCTTATCACCAATCTGCTACCCTCAGCCCATGGATGAGTTCCATTCTGGGATATGACTTTGCTTGTCCTCAATCTTTGCTATCATAGATCACCAAAATGTTTCATTACTGTTGAGATTGATTCCTACACCTATCACTAATTTCAAAAAATGTTTTATTAGATATTTACCTCCCATTGTAAAAGGTTCATTCACAGTGCAACTATTTATATGGAGGCTACTACCCTGAATTCTCCGTTTCTCCAGCTACCAACATTTGGCTTATCTTGAGAATACTGGTTTCAATTTTTGTTAGTTGCAAACCTAAAGCACATATCATCCTCATTAGATACAAAATACTTTTGTTGGCTATACCAATGGTATTCTGGTTGTCATTTTGTATTTCAACTCACCCCGATTGTCAGGCTAATCTTAGCTTTATAAGACATTTTTTATGACACTTATTATGTTTGTCATATCTGACCTCATATCAACTCCAATCTTTTAAGGTATATACACTATAAGCATGTATCTTTTATCATAGACCCTATAATCCTTATATTCCAAGCTATAAAATCTTTAAGAAATTAATGTGTTTGCGAGAATCTATAAGATATAAAAAATCAAGACATGTTTATATTATGATTTATTTTAAATCTTAACCTTTATATAGGAACTGGATGGTATTAAAAAAATTAACATCTGTAATTTTTAGCTTAAACATAAACAAAATAGCTCATCATACCCTAATCTTAATATTGTTTACACTATAAGGGTATCTTTATATCCATAGGTAGAGTATCTCAGCTTACAACTTCTAACTCTCATGTATGATAAATTATTAAGTGACATATCTCACAAATTGGTCTTACTATGTGTCAGACATTTACCCTCCCAGATGCAAAATAAGAATGTTTTGGGTCAAAATCAGCCAAAAAAGGGAAATGTCAGCCATTTTCAAATCTGCAATTTTAAGACGAAGAATTTAAATGATACTAACAATTATAGTGGCCAAAAGACCCTGACCAATTATTGGTGGAACCTTGAAAATTGGGGTAAAACGATTTTGAATTTTCCACTGGAAATAAAAGCAATATTAGGCAATCAGATTACTCTGACCTAATGGCAGACCCTGGGGTGTCCATCAGATGGTACTCCTCCAGCTGAAATCAAGTCCATTCAAGCACTGATGCGGGGACCACCCTCTTTTATAGGCATGGTGGGGGTTCCCCAATGTAAGTTAATTTTTCTCTGATGAGGATTGGCTGAAGTTCATTAAACTGTTACCTCATGGATACATAATGCCAAAAGTTAACACCCTATCCATTGTTCAGCCAATCTGAAGTGAGTATTCTGAGCTTTGATAGGCTGAATGCGCATATTTCTTATTCAGACTGCAACAAGCCGTTTCAAACTTATTATTGAATCCCTTTGACCCATAATAAAGTTTAAATACTGATTGGTCAGATATTGAGGGAGTCGTTTTCTTTATTTTCCTGCGCTAATAATAAAATCATAAAAGCCTAGTTTATTTAACATGCTTTATTTTTAATTTTAATTAAACATTTGTAGAATCCAGTGGCGTAAAGCACCAGCGAGCACCCCCTTGGGTTGGGACCATCTAGTACTAAAAAAGAGCACCAGCGAGCAGAAATAAGTTGGATTCTTACAAACTTACACACAACAGGGGTCACCTGTACACTAAGAATAGTTGCTCTTGAAAAGCAACTAGCAAGTGCTTTATCACGCCTTAAAGAGCTTGAGCAGCGCCATTGCAAACCCCATTAAAGAAAAGTTCACCCTCAGTGAAGGGATCATAGCTTCGTTTTTGTATGTCTATGAATCTGTAATTCAAGCCTCATCAGACAAGCAAAAGATTAAACACATCCATTCCTTGCCTAAGTCATCTAGCACAAGAAATGATAGTCCCATACATGAACAATCTTCATACCTGAGCAGAGGTTAAGGAGGCTCCTTTGGCTAAATTTTGGTTCAAAGCAGAGTCTTAACAGGGATATCCAGGCCTTTATGCGCCTTAGCATGTATGAGGGAGAACCACTGCTGCCTTTGCTGAGCGATTTTACCTCGCTGCACAGATGTTGTCAACGTCTAACATGCTAACCCTGGATGATGCTATCTCTGCCATGTTAACTGGGTTAGCTTCTCAACCCTTTCTAGCCAGGCATACCATTTCAATGAAACTGCTTCAAAAACATTTGTGGCACAAAGGAGGCTCAGTTAGACATTGCTGATTTTCATTGCTGTGCAACAATAAATGAAGCTGAGGTGGAACTTTCAGTTACAACCATTGAGGAGTTCTCGTTTGTAGAACAGTTGGGGGTGAGCACACCTGTACCTATCCCCCTAGTGAAACCTGCTTCCTCAATGCGACTCAAAAAAGATATCATTCCCTCCTATAAATCAGAGACCTGTAAGGTAGTTAATACCATACTCCTGCACAATCTCACTAAAGCCGTTGTGCCTTCTCCTCCAGCTAAGCTGGTAAATGCGCTCCCATAAGGCTATCCAATCTCCTGTGGCCATCTCCTAACCTCCATTTTGGCCTTGCCAGTTGTTGAGAATACCCATGGGGACGAATCTGGGGGTGACAATGATGTGGGCTACTACTTATTGGGAGCTCCCACAGACGTAGAGGTCCCTGATTTATTGAACGCTGAAGGAGTAGACAAAACCACCATACCTGAGGAAACGTACCTCAGCCAAATTCTAGGGTGCCCAAGAGTCATTGAAACTGTGAGTGATGGTGATGAGTTCTTAGATGGTTTGATCCGACCTCTTCAGCAGGTCCATACCATGAAATCCATCTTGGATAAATACCCTGAGACTGCTCATAAACTAACCTCCACTTTCCGGCTTAAGGAGGTCTTGGCCTTGTCTCCTAACTTTGGAGGAACACTCACTAAGGTTAAAGTGGTTATTCAAGGAGTTTGGGTAATGGACATCCTGGATACTGGCTCCCCGGTTAATGTGGTCTCTACTAAGCTCATAAAAAAGATAAAGCTGGCGCCTGACTTGGAGTTTAATCAAGAGTTTGGAACCTCAGGCCCTAATAATACCCATGATACTAGAGCATATTCTTCTCTTTCCATTTGAATTGGGAAGCTCATCTTATCAGCCCCTGCAGTGGCTTTGGACAACAACGCCTATGCTATGCTCATAGGTACCCAATTTATGCTCAAGTATGAGGGAATTGTCAATATGAAGCAAGGCTTCCTCTCGCTAGTCAATTATAAAGTCCCTTTAGTATTATCTAATAAAGAACCCAGCGAGCACAAATACTCTTTCATGGTTGAATATTCCTTTTCAACTATGACTTTACAATATTACCTCTGGGCGCAAAACAAAGAAACTGCCCGATTTAATGGATGCTAGGGATGGAATCCCTTTCTATGATGCAGACGAGGTCTTGATTAAGCCTGGTAAACAACGAGTGGTTGAAACAAAAATCACGCTTCAAATCCCACACCACTGTTTGTTGCACCTCATAAGTTTTGAGAGTGTTAGTCCTTTGGAGCCTCAGGTATTGCCTGGCGTTATCAACCCATCTTACCAGAGGCCTATTACACTGCTGTTGGGGAACCTCACTGCAAAGGAATGTTTGTATGAAAACACTAGGAGATTTGCAGAGGCTTTCTAGTCCCTGTGGAGGAAATTGAATAAATTCACTCCATTAGCTCTACGTTGGATATGAGCCTTCAAAAGGATACCCTGGTATGTACCTTACCAAATGTCAATATCGCAGATGAGCTGACCCCAGATGAACTTGACAAAGTTCACATTCTATTGGAAGAATTTAGTGAAATATTCTCCAAATCAGACAATGACTATGGCCACATGAAGGGCTGGTGCCACTCCATTGATGTGGGTGATGCCTATCCCATTTGTCAAAACTTTACCACAAATCAAAGGTGGAAGAACAGCAGATGAGAACGGAACCCAAGCAGTTACTAGATGCGGTGTTACTAGTTCCTTCCCAGAGCCTTTGGTCTTCTCCCCTTTTACTCATCAAAAAGAAAAATGGAGGACATTGTATAGTCATGGGCTGCCACAAATTAAAAACCTCACGAAAAAGTATAGCTATCCTATCCCCCACATTGATGATGCCTTGGCCCAACTTTCCAGCTGTAACTTTTTTCCGCCATGGACTTGGCTAGGGGCTATTGGCACATGGACCTTTCCCTGAAGATCAGGAGAAATGTGCTCTTATTTGTAGTGATGATCTCTTCCAACCAACCCAATTACCTCAAGGGTTGTGTAACACACCTGCATCTTTCCAGCGTGCGATGGACCACATTTTGTGGGACCTAAAGTTAACTTGTGTCATTATATATCTTGATTATATCACAGTATTCTCACGAACCTTCAGCTCATCATTATCACTTGAAGGAGGTGTTTCAACGGTTAATAAGTCTAAAATCAAGTTGAAGCCATCAAAGTGTACTTTCTTCCAAAGGAAATTGGATTTCATTGGCCACTATATCTCCCAAGAAGGAAATCAACCTATACAGGACAAGGTTTAAGCAATCTCAAAAATGCCTCCCCCTAAAAATCTACAGGATATTCAGGTATTACTAGGGATAATAGGATATTACCATCAGTTCATCCCTAAGTTCGCCTAACTCAGCGAGCCCCTTGTCCGCCTATTAGCCAATAATACTCCTTTTCAGTGGGGTGCTGAACACAAGGCCTCTTTTAAGACGTTGAAGCAGTTTTACAACTTCCTATTCTGAGGCATCCTGAAAATAAAGAACCATTTAAGATGTTTACTGGCGCCTCAGACTATGCGGTTGGGGCCACCTTAACCCAATTGGATGAAAACGGTGTTGATCATCTGGTATCTTATTTCAATAGAAATGCTTTCAAAAATTGAACGCAACAACAGCATTACAGTAAAGGTTTGTCTTGCCGTTCTAATAGATGTGAAACACTACCGCCCTTTACTGTATGAGACCACCTTCACTGTAGTTACAGACCACGCTTTGTTGAAGTGGTTACAGAATATGAAGGATCCTACTGGCTGGTTACCTCTCTGAACTCTAAAGCTCCAGCATTACAACATGAAGATTAAACACTGTGATGGGACCCATCACATGAATGTTAATGTGTTGACTTGGCTACCAAACTTTCACTTGGATAATAATGAGGCGGAGAGGTTATATGATCTCAAAATGACCCCCAATGTCTGGGAAGATGAGGATGAGCCTGTACAAAAAGTGTTAGACCAACATTTTATAACACCAAAGTAGAGAACAGGAAGTTGTATAAGCAGGTGGGGGAAAATGTCTGCCTTACCTTTAGCCCTTAGAACGCATACCTGCTATCCTAGAAGCTCACTCCACTCTAGGTCATGGAGGGGCAAATAAATCTTATGAGTAGATTAAGGATCGGTTTTTTTGGGATGGAATAATGGAATCTATTGTTGATATCTTGGAAGCCTGCCTTACATATATAAGAAGCAATCCAGTTTCACGACTAGATATCATTATCAACCAACTACCTCTCAACAACCTTTCCACACCATTAGTCTGGATGTAGTAGGTCCCCTTCCTCAGACTACTAGTGGAAACAGATTTATCCTCATGGCCATTGACCACTTCACTAAGTGGGTTGAAGCCGTGGCTCTCCCTGCCAAAAAGGCCAAGACCACAGCCACATTTTACATCAGAATATTTTCTCTCAACATGGCTGTCCTCAATTACTACTCTGTGACAATGGGAAGAACTTCACCTCCAGATTAGTAAAAATCCTGGCCACCTCTATGGGAGCACAACAACATTTCTAAGCTCCATACATTCCCTCTTCCAACGGAACTGTGGAGAAAGCAAATGGTATCCTGGTATCCATTCTTCAAAAAAAGGCCTCATCTGATTTTCTTCACTGGGATCAATACCTACCAATGCTCATATGGCATACCAGATTAGCTATCACCAATTTTAAAAATGTCTCCATTCCATGTCTTATATGGGCAGGAACCAGGAATACCTACCCTCTTAGCTAAAGATGTATTCTCCTTTAGATTTTAGAACTTGAGAAATCATGGGAAGATTGGCTCAGCGCATCATCCAACTTTAATCTGAAGCTATGGCCAATTTAGTTAAAATGGTGACAAAAGAAGGGAAGGCTGCCAATGAGCTCTAAACCCCCTACCTACATTCCAAGTGTCTGACCTAGTACTATACTACCATAACCGAATCAGTCTTAGGAGCGGTAATCCTAGATCAATTTAGGAGGGTCCTTCACTATCATATACAAAAGAGGCAATGAGTACTCCATAAAATCCTTAGCTACCAGGATTACTATCAACCGGGTAAATGGAAAATTCCTATGGCCCTATTCCCTCCAACATTCTTGAGGGGGGTAATGTCAGACATTTGCTCTCCATACTTCAAGATAAGAATGTTTTGGGTCAAAATCAGCAAAAAAGGGAGATGTCGGCCATTTGCAAATATGAGATTCTAATATGAAGAATTTAAATGATACTAATGATTATATCAGCCAAAAGACCCTGGATAATCCTTGGTGGAACCCTGAAAATTGAGGTAACATGATCTTGAATACTTCACGGGCAATAAAAATGAGTTTGAGAAATCAGATTACTATGACCTAATGGAGGACCCTGGGGTATCCATCAGATGGTACTCTCCCAGCCAAAACCAGGACCATTAAAGCACTGATGCAGGGACCATCCACTTTTATAGACGTGGTGGGGGTCCCCCAAGTTGAAATAATTTTCTCAGATGAGGATTGGCTTAATACATCTAATTATTACCTCACTGGTAAATAATGCTGAAATTAAAACCTCATCCATTGTTCAGCCAAAGTGAAGCAAGTATACCAAACTTCGATAGGCTGAATGCAAATATTTCCTTATTTGGACTGCACAAGCTGTTCTGAACTTATTATTGAATCCCTTTGACCCTTGATAGAGTTTAAATACTGATTGATTGTATATTGAGGGGGTTGTTTTCTTTCTTTTCCCATGCTTGTAATAAAAACCATAAAAACTCAGTTTATTTATTAGTGCTTATTTTTAAGTTTATTCAACCCTTTGTGGAACCCAAAAGTGTAAAGAACCAGTGAACAAAAATAAGATGGATTACTACACTATGCTTATATTTAGTAATAAAGTAAAGTGAAGGATAACCCAGTGGGATGCGTGGCAGCTCCCCTTTTGGGTTGGGCACCACTAGTACTAAAAAAGATAACCCAGTAGTAGAATATGTAATCTCTACCACTGCCTCCCTGAGTTTGATACTGGTCAATGAACTTTGCTTAGGGTACAATTATGACTGTGTTGGCATTGTGAACCAATGCCCCAAACTGAGATAGAAAATAGCAAAGGCAGTCCATGGAGTTCCTGGCCTAGCATAGCCGTGTGTGGAGGTTTTCCAGGTTTTATCCTCCTTTTCCATTCATTCAAATTCCCCTTAATCAGTGCGGTATTGTCCTCAGGTCAGCCCACCTCAAATAAAATTTCTTAGAAATTCCAGTTAAAAAGTATATGGCAAAACCACTTTATTAATAATTGTTGGAACTTAGGCTTCTCAGATGCTTGCTGGTGCGTTTTGCATCTAAAGTCCAACAATTTTATTGAGGGGGTTAATTTTCACCACTTACAATAAAAATTTAGAAAACCCTAAAATACTGAAAAGCTGTATTATTATATTTTTAATTGCCAAGGGGGTAAGAAGTGAACCCTTATTATAAGTCAATACTTAGTATTTAAAGTATCAAGCTCAAAGTTTGGATTGCTTAGTAAATTCTGAACTGGGTAATATGGGCAATGGTCCTATCAGATTGTTTGAAACTCGCCTTACTTCAGGAAACGACCAATGGAGGGCAATAACAAGTAGTTTAGATCAGTGAGGTAGAGTTTTTAAATATATTCCTAATCATTTGTTGGGAAATATTTGTACATTGCAATGATCCCTCTAACCCTATAAAAGGGGTTGGTCCCCGCAGTGTGAGTTGAACTAAATTTATTATAAGATGGGGAGGGACCTTTTAATGGCTCCCTTGATTCCCCTGCATGGTCGACGCAATCCAACTGCCTGAACTAGTTTTATTTGCCCAAGTTTTATCAATAAAAGTGTTACCACAACTCGCGAGGTTCTACCAAGAATTGACCAGGGTTATTTGGCTGATTTTTTATCATTCATCTCTGAACCACTCTTATCTTTACATTGAACTTGTAATTGTCTGACATTACCCCCTTCAAGTGTGAAAGGGGGAAAATGTCACAAGAACCATCCATGCACTTGATTAATGGTAAGGCCAGAAGTGAGGGACTTAATGGAATACTCATCCCCTCGATTATATGTGGTGACAAAAGGCCCTTCCCAGATGTACCAAAGCTTTTCCTTTCTAGGCATGACATGGTTGTAGTAGTAGAGTACCAGGTCTGACACTTGGAAGGAAGGGAGTGATGGCCAGAGCTCATTGGCTACTTGCTCTCTTTAGTGACAATTTTGGCTAATTTAGTCATTGCCTCAGACTGTAATTGGATGATCTGCTGTGCCAACTTCTTCATGGCTTGATTGAGATCATTCTTAGCGGAGAAAACATCTTTGGCTAGTAAAGCAGGCACCCCAGGTTCTTGCCTATATAACACTCAGAAAGGAGACATCTTGAGGATGCGATGGTAGCTAATATGGTAAGCCATGAGGGCACTGGGTAAGTAAAGATCCCAGTTGAGAGGGTCAGAGTTGGCCATTTTCTAAAGTATTGAGACCAAGGTCCCATTTTCTCTTTCTACAGCACCATTGGTGAATGGGTTATATGGGGTCAAAAATAGTTATTGAGCTCTCATGGAGGTGGCGAGGATCACCACTTGGTAAATAAAGTTTTTCTTATTGTCACATAGGAGGACCTGGGGGCATCCATGCCATGTGAAGATGTACTGGTGTAAGAAGGCTGCCGTAGCTTTAGCAGTCTGAGTTGGAGGAGCAACAGCTTTGACCCATTTGGTGAAATGATCAATACCAACCAAGGTATAGTGGTTTCCACCTAAGGTTTGAGGGAGAGGACCTATCACATCTAAACTTATGGTGTGGAAGTGTTGGTGGGCGTTGTAGGTTGATAATGATATCAGGTCTTGAAGCTGGTTTGTTTTTTACGGGTTAGGCATGCATCTAAGACTTCAGTTTTTGGTTTCCATGATGCCCTCCAAATAGTACCGCTCTTTTATCCATTCATAGGTTTTACGTACTCTGCTATTCCCCATGATAGTGTGAGACTCTAAAAATGACAGGCGCTTGCTCAGATAGCCGGAGATAGGGCAACCAATTTACTCTTACTTTCTTATTAAATTTCCTGTTATCTACTTTTGTGTTGTGGGAATGCCAAGCGAGAATCTTCTGTACTGGTTAATCATAATCAGCCCAAGCGTCAGGAGTCATTAGGAGATCATGCAGCCACTCAGCTTCACTATTGTCAAGGTGAAAAACAGAAAGCTGCGTCAGCCCATCAACGTTCATATGGCATGTTCATACTCAGTGATCAATGGTCATAGTGTAATGCTAAGCTTAAAAACCAGAGAGCCAACCAGCCCAGTAGGATATTTCATATTCTGCAACCATTCCAATGAGGCGTGGTCCGTGATTACTCTGAAAGGAGTCCCATATAGGAATTGACAGTATTGTTTGACAGCGAGCAGGACAGCTAAGCACTCCTTCTCCATAACACTATAGTTACGCTTAGCTTTTAAAAAGCATTTTACTAAACTAAGACTTGGAATTTTCAATTCCATGCTCATCCAATTGAGCTAAGATAGCTCCAACAGCATAGTCAGAAGCATCTGTGAACAACAGGAAGGCTTTTCTGTAGTCAGGGTGTCGGAATATTGATCTTTTTTGTAATAGCGCCTTCAAGGTCTCAAAGGCGGCATTTGTTCAGCACACCAAAGGAAGGGGGTGTTCTTAGCTAATAACCATACGAGGGGCTCATGAGCTGAGAGAATTTTGGTATAAATTGATGGTATTATCCCATCATGCCCAAGAATACATGGATGTCACAATTGGTTTTGGGTGCAGGCATCTTGGATATTGCTTCAACTTTACCTTGAAGCGGTTGTATCCCATCTTGTGATATAGCATGCCCAAGGAAATCCAACTTCCTCTGGAAAAATTTTATTTAGAGGGTTTAACCATCAAGTTCATCTTGATTGTTGCATTCCAATTTGGATTTGGATTTTCCAAATCTGAGTTTGATCGTTTTAGAAATGCTTTTGTTCAGTTGTTTTGGGCGCTGGGTTGTGCCTCACCCAAGTTGTAAATTAGGCTTTTGTGAGCCTAATCAATGATTTGGGTGAGGCCCCTGAGGGGCTGCCTTTATAAGGCGTTCCTGCCCATTCCAAAGTTCACTTCATAATTCTTACCCTAGGATTACCTTCCTGGGGAGCATTGTCAGTTTCTCCCCATATGAGATCTTGGTCATCGGGTCCTTTTTTATTATCCTGAATAAAAATAAAGGCTGTTTCAGGGTTTGCATACCTCAATTATCTGTTTTTTTGGGTGTTCAATCATTTTGGAGCTTTTTGAGTGGGTTGGGTCAGACCAACTCCCTCAGAGGACTTTGCATAACCAAACAGCAGTTGGTTAATGTTTAACGCTGTTGGTTCCCCAAACCTCTACCTACTCCGTTAGGCTGCTATAGTTTCTTGTTGGTGCACCAAAGAATTATTTTAATAAATGGTAATCAGAACTGGAGTTTTTCCATTTGCGACATTATTTCAAAGTCATTGTGAATTGCACGCCTCTAATTCCCATTTTGGCCAACCTTGATGGTCACTTGGTCCCAGTTGTCAAGGACCAGTACTGGTGGGGGCCAGTAACTGATGGTCAAACATGGAATTGAAATGACCCTCAGTTGATTTTACTGGTGGGGCCTCCCGCTCACCAGGGATTCAGTGGCACTGAGGGGACCTGTCCCAGCAGGGCACCCTCACCCATGGATGGTCCACCTGGAAAGGGGTTATACATCCAGACGCGCTGTACCATGCACCCCTCTCACACTTCTGTTGGGAAAAGCGCCTTCCTGGTCAGGATGAGAAGACTATCACCAACAGGAGTCCAGGAGGGGGGCGCAATGAAGCCAAGTGCTGGGCATGCATCCTCAGGTCAGGTAAGCTGATTCCAGCAGCCCAGTACTGATTCACTCTTGCCATTTGTTGGGATTTTTCTCATATTCCCAGAATGCTAGACTACCTGGTATTGCTAGGGGAAAATATCCTAAGGCAAAGTGAATTGGAAATCGGTTGGCCCAAGTTTTGGGGGAAATATGTTTGGGGGATTTTGAGATATTCACCTGTTTATATCCATCAGGGATCAATCCAGATGAATATTGAAAGATCTCATCGGGCGGAGTGGCCAACAAAATAGGGGAATCTGATAGTGATTAACTATCAGGTGTAACAATTGGGATCAGTCAGTTTTCATCACTGACTGATTGGGAATTAATAGCGAGTTGTGAGGCGAGTGATGCCGCCTGCAACTAGAAAATCAATTGGTTGGTGAAGTGAACTGTTATAATGGGAAATAAGTCCCATCACTTAAGCAGGTTTTTAGCCAATTATGGTTGGTTCGCTTGGATTGAGAGGAAAAAGTTAGGGACACATTTTCTGACTCTTTCTGATTGAGGTCTCAAGGATGTCCTACAATGAATTCCTAGCATGGATGGGAAAGACCATCACTGCCAAGATGAGGAAGGGTGATTCAATGGCGACGGCTGCCGTTTCATCAAAGAGGTGTCAACCAAAGGTTAGACGGCTGAATTCACCACTATATATATTCCTAAGATTAGGTATAATAAAAAAGTGTTTACAGTATTTTTTTATGAAACCGGGGTAAGCCGACCAGGGGACAGACATTACTGAATATATGTGAGACTAAGAGAATAACTAAGAAATATAAAATTGGGCACCCCAGGGTACTCAAGTTACCCCTTTTGCCAGCGGGACTGCCAGGTATGGGGGTTGGTGCACTACTCTGAGGGGGTTTCCCCTACTATGGAGCAGGAGTGAAGGAAAGGGTCTGTGTGGAGGAACCAGAGTGGGAACCATGATTCTAAGAACGCTTTTTGTCTTGGTCTCATATATCCATAGAGCCAGGCTTGGAAGTGCTCTAGTAAGTGGACATGGAATCTGTTAGTAATCCCATGAATGGTTGGGACCGTGCCCTTGAACGCATCTAATGCAATTGTGTGTATTGTCCACATTTCAATGGGTATTATTAGAAATGGAGGGTAGATGGGATTGGTGACTCGATCTGGAGCGCGAAGATACTCTTTGACATTGAGAATTCCTGTTCGTTTTGAATCTTGAGCAGGCGTGCGACTTCCTGCCATATAGCTTTAGTTGGAGCATGTTTCTAGGTGGTGATATAGGGATCCCTCCCCTCCACATACTGCACATGTTTTGTGGAGGGAGTTGGAGCGGTCCGCCATCCTACAGGTCCTTCTCAAACAGCGCCAGGCGTTTGCTCTTATCCTAGGTTGTAGGAGTGGGTGGTGTGTCATTTTCCACATTGCTTTCTGTGTGGTTAAATCATAGGAAGTGTCCAACATATCTAGGTATTCAATACTAGCTATGTTTGGGGTTGTTGCGAGCATATCCCTCTGGGGGTGGTTTTCTGGGTTTCTTAATTTTAATTGGGGGCTGGGTCGTCCCCTTCCCTGTATAGTACCCATGTTCTCTAAGGTTCATCCCATACGGCGGATAGTTTGGAGGATATGTTTGAAATGAGGGGAGGTTCCATGCGGACCAGTTGCAGTAGGGTGCTTGGCAAGGTATGAAAGTAGTCTGGGTGGACTATGTGGGTTGGTTAATTTGAGCGCCTGTGCAAAGTTAGTCCTTGCTGCTCTGGACCAATGTTGTTGCGGGAGGTCTGGAGCAAGGATTTCCTTTATCCAGGTACCTAGGATGTGATTGGCATGGCTCTCAAAATCTATTAGTCCCATGCTTCCGCTTGAGCGTGGGCCAAATAGTGTTTCCATCCGTATAGGAGGGTGAGAGCCAGGCCACAGCCATCCCTGGATAAGCGCGTGAATTGAGGTTATAAAGGTAGGTGAGAAGGCTATTGCATGGGCCTGGTACCACAGTATTGGGAGGATGAGCGAGTTAGCAACTGTAACTCGTGCTGTTAGTCCTGGGGTTCTTCCCTTGAGGGAGGCGACGCGTTTGGATACCCGTTGTAACAGGTTACTTTCCATTGTCTCATTAGCATATCCCCCTGATTCTAGCCAGATTCCAAGGTGTCGGACAGGAGTGGTGGTGGGAGGTGTTGCAAAGGGTAAAATAATTGGGTTTTTTCTTCGAGTGTTGGTGTGAGGTTCTGATGTTGTGGCCCAATTGTTTGTGTATTTGCCTAAGAGAATGATTTCTGTCTTCCTTTTGTTAAGCGATGCATTGCTCACCTTGGAGTATTCCTCTAGAGTGTGTTCCAGCTGTCGGGCATCTTTATTGTTTGCTATACCTGCTACGCAGTCATCTGCAAAGGCCAGTATCTTGACTGTTGGTTGTCCTTGTGCGGTTATCCCCATGAGACGTGAGTCAGTTACTCGGAGGAGCGGGTCAAAGCTGAAATTGTATAGCAGTGGGCTGAGGGGATCCTTTGTTTGAGCCCTCTGTGTGGTTTAATCTTGTTTGTTAGGAATCCAGGGCCGCATACAGCCATAATTGCAGATTCTGTTAGGAGCATCGCCCATTTTATGAATCTTGGTGGGAGTTTGAAGGCATGTAGACATTCTTTTAGGTATGGCCAGCTAACATGGTCATACGCCTTTTCCTGATCCAAGAAGACCAGGGCACCAGTTGCTTTGGATTGGCAATTGTTTGCAACAGGGTATATGTTGTTCCAGATTGAACGCCCTGGTATAAACCCAAACTGGTTGGGTGATAGGGCGTTAGCATTGGGTTCCATTTATTGGCAACTATCCTGGTTCCCAACTGCAAACAATATTATCAAAAATATGTGAAGGAATATTAAAATATGCTAATCTAAAATAAAGGAATTTTTTAACTAGCTTTATTGGGTAAAATTCTTTTTTATTATAGGATGTTGGGAGCATTGTGGTGTGGAGAGCATCTGGATCCTCATCAATCAGGAATTTACTTATTTTCCATTATGAGTGCTGAGCAGTGGCCATCTTCTTTCATTAATATCTGGATTGTTGTTCCCCATTGTTCAGGTGCTTCCAGATTGTAACTCTGGGATTCAGGTTACAGTTGCTCATAAGCCATCAGCTGATAAACTAGTTTGAATCATATCTTATGACAATTCTTTGAATCCCCTCTATTCAATCTTGTCCATTTTGAGGCATTAATTCATTATATGACAATTTGTTTGTGTTGTTGAGGATCAATTTAGAAGAGGTTGTAACATATTTTGCCATTTTTTCTGGGATTGATCAACCTAAAAGTGGCAAGAACAGGGATGATAAAAGAACATAGAACAAGGGGAGGATACCCCAGTGGTAGAATATGGACCTCTACCACTGCCTCCCTGAGTTTGAACCCAATAGATGAACTTTGGGTAGGGGACAATTATGCTGTGTTGCTTTTGCGCAATGCCCTGAACTGAGATAGCAAATAGCATAGGTGGTTCATGAAGTTCCTGGCCAATCATACGCCACGCATGGAGGGTTTACAGGTTTTATCCTTATTTCCCATTTCCTTCACTTCCCTTCATTGGTGCAGTATTGTCACCAAGTCAGCCCACTGTAAGTAAAATTTAAAAAGAACATAGAATAACAGTAAGTCTGGGTGAGTGCCCCTTCCATTTAGATTAGGGTATTCCCTTTCCCATCCAAGAAGGGGCCAGAAAGGCTGGCAGCCCCCCTTGTCTCCCAGGTTGACCTCACTAATGTGGTGGACAAGCGGTGGGTTGCTGCTTACTCTTTGAAGACCCCTTCCCCAACCCAGTTCTTACATCCAAAGAATTAGTATGGTGAACTAATGTCAAGAGAGTGTCTGTAACTCTCTCGTTCCCAGCAAGGTGATGTGGGATGCAAACCCACATTGCTAGGGAACTAGCCGTTAGGAGAATGGGAAGGAAGGCACCTCAAACGGTGCCTGTGCAAAAGGTACCCCAGGCAAGGGTGTAAAGAGCAACATATATGACCAGGTAAGTAAGGAACATCACCGCTTGAGTGGACCCCAGAGGGTCCATAATCAAGTGTAACTTGGCATCAGGGGCCTTGGGTGCCTCAATCTGGAGGGGACCTGGGTGGCCCAAGGAAGCACCTGGGATTTTGGTATATTGCAATAAAGGTAGTGGCCCACATGGTTGGAGACCTCCCCAAAGAGGTCCACCACCAAGTTTGCCCAAGGAACCATTGCAAAAAACGTAAAATAATGGGTGTTTTTTTATTTAAGAAAGTTGACCAACAATGAATGTTGGTCGCAAAAACATATTTAAAATGGGCCGGGAAATTCAGGTTCTGCGGAAGTGTGCCCAAGCCTTGACGCTCCAATAAACAGATGCTTCCATCCATTTTAGTAAAATAAATCAAAAGTGCCTTCACTCGAGTAATCAATTGAAGCTGCATTTTGCCTGAGCTTAAAATTTCATAACTTGAGCGGGACTTGAACCCTTGCTCTCCAATCAACCAAATCAAACCATCTTCATTTATAACGTAAATCATTTGTTTTAGTGCCTAGGCTGAGATAAGAGGCTGGGCATTTTGCACCCCTTTAGTATCAACCTGGGCATGCTTGGCTTGCACCCAGCGTTGATCTAAAGTGTGTTTCAGGTCAGGAAGATCCTGAAGTTTCACCTTCTGGGCCTCCTGTCACCCAGCCTTGTCTTTAGTATTGATTCCTACTATAAAGTCATCCAACTATGACAACTAAGAGGATCTGTAGTGAGTTGGCAAAGAATCACCATCTGCATGGGAAAAGGGGCTATCCACAATTAGCAGTAAAAATTTTTTAGCCTTAATAATCAGCAGTTATATACTATTAGTAACAAATCTCAACAGATGTGTGTATTTTGGGGAAAAATGTTGAAGATTTAAGTAACACTTGTCAGGGGAGGATACCCAAGTGGTAGAGTAGGGACCTCTACTGCTGCCTCCCCAAGTTTGATTCCAGTACTAGAACTTTGGGTAGGGGATGATTATGACTGTGTTGGCTTTGCGCACCAATGCCCCAAACCAAGATAGCGAATAGCAAAGGCGGTCCATGGAGTTCCTGGCCTATCATACGCCACACATGGAGGTTTTCCAGATTTTGTCCTCCTTTCCCATTCATTCAATTTCCCTTAATTGGTGCGGTATTGTTCCCAGGTCAGCCCACCTCGAAAAAAATATAAGTAACACTTGTCAATGGCATTGAGCCATCATCAAAAGTGGTCGCCAGTCAATAACCCTCTCTAAATATATTGGAAACAAGGCCCAACGGGCGTGTACCTTTATGAAGAAAGGGTACAATATCAAATCTTTGGTGAAACTTGCCAATGACACTGGGCCATCATCAAAAATTGCCATCAGGTTGGAACTCTCCCCTAAAATTATAAAATCCCAACCTGATGAGTACCAATTGGTCAAACAGATGCCAGAGTGACCGAGCTCAGGCAGGTTGGGTGCTCCTAACCCATTTCCAACCTCTTAGGACTACCCCTACATGGGGTGTCCCTGGGAGGTTCCTGTTGCCTATTGGTCAAGATTCTATCGTGCTAATCACTGGAACCATGGAAAATATGCAATTTGGGTATCTGTAGACAAACTGTCAGTGACTTGGACAACCATTAATAACTTCAAAGTCTGTTCAAATTAAGTTTATTTCTCTCCCCTCTCACTCAAAGTTTCTCAGGTTAGGCCAAATACTGAGGGCCCCCAATCCCATGATTTCCTAAGCTATTCCTGAAAATCAATTATTTATTTAAGCAGTCATAACACACTGAGGAAATTGATGGTTAATTTTTGTATTTTTAAATCAATAAAAAACTTCATACAACTAAAATTATTTATTTAAGTTCAATTTTTCTTACCAAACCCCCATGACATCTACAATTTGGCACCATGGGCCTTATATTAACTGAGTCATCCCAGTCATATTGTTAACTTTGGCTCTCTTTACGGTTAATTGAGCTTATTGTGTCAGGGCCTCTATATTTTTCCCTGATCTTGCAACTCCCTACTCCTAGGCCCATTAGCCTTGGAGCTGCAACAGCTTAGTTCTTTGTTATGTTATTTGTTATATTTGCAGAACATTAACACTCCTTTTCAATAGTCTAACAGAAAATTTAAACGTCATTTTAGTAGTAATACCCCTGGTATTTTGGCTTACATTTTGGGTGCTTTTGCATCCCAACTGGCAGGCCAGTCTAAACTTTATCTGTCATCTCCCTGACAACAACCCTCTTAAATTTATGGTATATCTTTCCAAAGTAATATATAAAAAGCAGGTTGTCACAGGACCTGAGTTGAGAGTTTACCTGATAAAATGATATATAAAGTTGAAATTAGGTTCTATATGACCAAATCTACAAAATATCAATTAACTGAGACTGAATTGCTTATTTGTAAATTTTATATGGACCCATAATCCAGCTTAATATTGATTAAGCTTTAAATTATTTATTGATTATTTTATTTATATAATTTAGCTTATAAATTAAGCCTTGAGATGATTGTTGAAATACAACAGGTTTGTTCAGTGATAATAACTGATTAAATGATTAATTGTAATTTACAATGTAAGTGACCCTGATGCTATTATGATTATAATTTAGTCAGGATTGTTGATGAAAATGTAGTAAATAGTAATTTGGCTTGTGAAATAGGCACTTACACTTGATAGATTGATTAAATAGAATATTTAATGTGATAGCTGATTAGAATAGCATTTAATATCACTATTCTATATGAGAATCATCTGGGATTATTCTGAATTTTTAATCAAAACATGACGTTGTTGTCTAGGTATGCTGATATAATTGTGATTTCCACAATTGCTAATCCACATGTCTCCTAATACTCTCATCCTATATATTATATCCAATCTTAATAATAAACTTTACCTTATAATTGCAACCTACTTTATTGTATCAGATTCTGGTTGAAGTTATCAAGAATATGACTAATGTTCTAAGTTTAATTTACCCCAAATAAGGTTGAAAGCACTTATCTGTCAGGAATTGCCCCAAGTAAGGTCAAAATCAATTATTTATCAATATTTGCCAAAGTGGGGCCAAATTAATTCAAGTTGAAGAACTTGACTAAGCTAGTTGTCAGCATAGACCTGTAAGTCTAGAGACCCAAACTCTTTGGCTAGATCGGGAAAAGGTCCCTTTTAGGAGAAAGAAGGGACCTAATGCCTATGTAAAACTCTTGGCTCAACTAGGGACTTGGTACATGTGGTTGTTAAATGTTGGGTCACTGCATTAACATCAAAAAAACCCATGCAGTACCCCATTTGACTGCTTCTGCTCTAGTTGAAAGGATAAAAGAGGTCTGTAAAGAGGTGATACAGGCCAGAAGCCTTCAACAGCAGCTTCCCCTCCCACTGAGCCCCACTCCACCATCTTTTACGTCCTTGGAAGAGAAAAAAATGGGCCTCAAAACTCAGGAAAGGGCTCCTGAGTCAGAAAACCTGGTCCAGGACATGGAATCCAAAATTATGGGTTTGGGAAAGCTAATCTGAGTCATAAATTCGCTTTTGGAAAATTTAAAAAAATCTTTTAAAAATTTATTGGAATTACCCCTGGTGGAATTCAATTTGGCCACCCCTTCAATATGAGTCAATCCGCCTATGTTTGGATTGGTGAGGGTCCCTCCCTGGCGGATCTAACAATTACGTTGTCAGAGCTTTTGCAACCTTTGCATAAGCTGAATGATGAATCTCCAAGCCCAGGCTAAGTACCCATGAGTGCATCAGATACCACTTCCCAGGAAAAACATACCCATGGCCCCCTTTTACCCACTTCACATATATAAGGCAACTGCCTCTGTAAGGAGCAGTTGTCATTCCATTTTCGCCTTTAAGTCTAAATAAACTACTTTTTCCAAAATATACTCCACAAGCTCCTCTGCTTTTTTCCACAATACTTTTACTCAACCCAGCAAAGTATGCAGCAATCTGTGTTCTAGGGCAGATGGCCAGTAAGTGGGCCCACCAAGCCACCAATCTGGTGGCCCACCAAATGGTGATTGCAATACAGGAATTTGCCACAAGCCTACAATTCCAATCCACCACTTAATAAGAGTTCTTAGATCCTCCAAACTCTTCACAATGACCTGTTTACCAATCAGCACCTCGTGGACCAGGTTTGGGTCTGCCTCCCACTCTATGAAATAATCAGAGAAATCAACCTAATCCACCTCACCAATCTGCTTGTGGTTCAGCGCAATTTGGGTGGAGTGGAGTCATCTCCACTAATTACAATTCTCCGTTCAGAGGTGAGGACTTGCCATCCACACAACCATGAGGTGGGAACCAGGCACCAAACCATCTGGGCCATTCTGCCAAGGGCCAATATGGCCTAAATCAATTTGGAAAATTGATCTGTCATGTTGGCGATGCACCCAACCTCTCTATCCAACCTTAAACCTCTAAATGGAAGAAGGACAAGGCCCAATGCCAACAATGGTTGGAGCGATTTGATTTTGATTCAATTCACAAAAATGATCATCAATTCAAAATTTCTTGAAAATTTTTATGATTTTCAGAATTTTTACTATAATAAATCAGTTAAAAATGGTTGGAAAAATGAAGCCAAAGGCCAACAACTGCAAACCCAGGGGAATTAATCGTCCTCCTTGCCTCTCCCACCTTTGTGGGATGCCCTAGCAAGACCTGTGGCTGCCTCCGTTGCAGCCATTTGGTTTGTTATGTGGCCTTTGGCATGTTTATTAAATTCTATTTCCCTCACCAGAATAATAGGGGATCCCTACTACATTTGATCAGAAACTGCTATGCCCTTGGCATTCTGGGCTTTCCACTGGGTCGTTACACACCCATATTGGAAGTCCAGTCTTACTTTAATCAGCAGATTCCATGACATAATGGACCAATTAATAACTTTAGCACTTTTCGCCCTCCTCATGGAATCAGGCGAAGCAGTTGCTAACTTAGTCACCATGAATTTTCATTCCCTATGCGACTTAGTCTTCTCTTGCTGGTCGCTCATCTCCTTCTGCAGGGCCTGCAAACAACTTTTATCAACCCGGGTTAACATCCATCCAGCACCAGCAAACCAGGCTGAACCTTTGGCAAGTGTAGTAACAATGAGAATTCCTCCAGTCCCATCACCTGAAGTAACCAAACAGGTGCTAGATGCCTTAGCTGAGCTTCATGTACGCTTTGCTGCTGGGGGTCCCAAATTCCCACTCCCACTGACACACAGAGAAGTGTGGCTCTTTTAGATGCTCTTGATGGGTAAGCACGCCGTTGGGTCAGAGGAGTACTGCGGGATGCCACCAAAATGGGGAATCACACTCCTTTATTAAGTATGGTATATGATTCAGTCAAGCACCAGAATCTAGAGCATCCCGCCTTTACTGTCTCTTCACCCTCCACCAGAAGGTCCCTGACTTGTCATCACTGGTAGAGGCCTTCATGGCATTAGTACCTTAGGCTAGGATTCCTACGGACATTGCAGTGGCAGCTTTAAGAGCAGCCTTGGACAACTCTTCAGCTAGCAACGCCGCATGGGATCCTCTCCCAGTATCCATGGAGGCTGCATTTGCTTTAGCGTATTCAGTAGGGGCAAAACCCACCATACAAGTATGCCCTCAGTAGCAGTAATGACTTTTTCCATCTGTGAACACCCTCCCAGCTAGTTCATTCCAGTCCAAACCACCCTTTCCTACCTCCACAGGGAACAAGAGTCCAGGAAAGCGCTCCCCTGTGGTTGCAGTGGTAGCTCCCTACCCGCAGGTTACCTTGAAGAGTAACATGCCACCAGTGGAGAGTCCCTTCCCATTCTCTGTGGATGAGGAGTTGAGTGTGACATTGGACCCAAGTAATCCGATTATGACGCCCACCCAAATGACCCAAGAGGAAGCGTCGCGCCTGATCAGAAAAATGATGCGCATACCACTGAGATTAGTTCTTCTCCCACTGAGTCAGTCGCACCCACCATATGTAACCAAGAAAGTCCCTCCCCCTCAACAGTAATGAACAATGGCATAACAGTAGACCCAACCAATCCATTCCTACATGAGGACCAGGATAGCCTCTCAGAGGGATCCTATAAGTAGAAGAGTAGCTTAATAGATACTAAAGAACCACTTCTCATTTTGGGACCCACCCCACCTTCTGCTGCCCTCACTCTTTCCATGGCCAATAAAGAGGGCCAAGTTTATTTCCTATTTTCCATTACCTTCAGAGTAGGAGTACGGAAGGTCACATTACAAACTCTCCTGTTTACTGGAGCAGCGGGAAACTTTATGGATTTAAGAGTGGCATACTCTCTGGACCTGGACACGGTGCTTTCTCCTTCTATATTAGGCGCTTCGTCTACACCTATGACCTGCCATACTATCCAACGCCTAGTGCAGTTCTTTATCCACAAATTTAGCTTCTGAGATCACTTTTCAGCGGTAACTGATTTAATATACCCTGTCATAATGGGGATAGGGTGGTGGCGTCGCCAACAGATGAACATTAATCTGGAACTTAACTCTTTGTCCTTTGCTAATAAGAGATGCAGTGGGTAATTTTAACTAATTGAAACTCTCACAACAGAGCCCTCACTCAGCTCAATCTCTTCCTCTGAGCTGCCCCTATAGACCTCCCCAAGATTTTCCTGACTTTCTAGCCCCCTATAAGGATGTCTTTGACATGAGACTTGCAACTCGGCTTCCTCCTCATTCAGAATATGACCTAGTCTTTCAGCTAACAGTGCATCTTGTTAAGATCAATTGCCCGTTGTACCCTCACACAGGAAGAAGACAAGGCGCTGGGCATCTGGTTAGATGTATGCTGGACAAAGTATAGATCAATAAGAAATTCTCCCCCATTGCCTCACCAATTGTCTTAGCCAAGAAGGAAGATGGAACCCTCCACCCGTGCATGGGCTATGGCTATGTTAACAATGTGACAGTTCCAGATCCATACCCCCTCCCCTTGAAACAAACTACTGCACAGGCCATTGCTAAATCCCAAATCTATTCTATGTTGGACTTGGTTAATGCCTTTAACCAGGTGAGGGTCAAGTGTGGCTCACAGCTATCAGAATAAGGCGCGGGATATTCCAGTTCAAGGTGATGCCATTTGGACTGAAGAACGCACCAGAAACTTTTCAACGTTTGATTGATGATGTCCTGAGGGGACCTAAAATTTATCGCGCTGTCGTTATATTGATGATATCCTAATCCACTCCCCAACCCATGAACAGCACACCAAAAATTTGGAGGCTGTAATGGCTGCCCTTCTCAAGACAGGGCTCTTTGTCAAACCATCCAAATGTGAATTCTTTCGAGAGGAAGTAACATTCTTAGGGAACCTGGTCCTTAAGGATGGCTATGCAGTCCCCGCTGTAAGCTAAAGGCTATTCAGTCCTGGCCAACCCCTACCACCCAGAAACAACTAAGAAGTTTCCTGGGCACTGTGACTTTCCTAAGGAAGTTTTACCCTGCGCTCGCCCAACTGGAGTCACCCCTCCACCCACTGACAGAGAAGAACGTCCCTTTCAAATGGACAGAGGAGTGTCAACAAGCCTTTGAGGCAATCAGAACTGTTTTATGTCAGCGCCAATCCTGCGGCATGCTGACAAATCTAAGCCATTTATGATGGCATGTAATGCTTCAGAAGTTGCAATGGGATCAGTACTATTTCAAGAGCATGAAGGGAGGGAGCATCCAGTGGAATACTTTTCAAGGATATTCACCTCCACGGAACAAGCATGGGCTATTTTTAATGAAGAGTTGGCTGCGGTGGCATGGTCGCTGACTCATTGGAGATATCTTCTTCAGGGAGCAAAGAATGAAGTCACAGTACGCACTGACCATAAGTACTTATTGTATTATTGGAAACCCCAAAAGCTGGCTCACCGTCAAGCACGCACATACAGGGATCTTTGCAACTTTAACTTCAAGTATGAGTTCATAAAAGTGCCCCTAAATGTGCTGCCGGATATGTTGAGTCGCAACCCTGCCTTGGCTCCAGGCCCAGAGGAGGACCTGTCTGAGCTTACCACAGTGGTGTCTTCCACCATGATCCTCTCCCTCGCCCCTGTCATGATATCATATGCTGATATATCTCCAGAAACCCCCATGTGTGAATGCATTTTAGCAGGTCAACTATGTTTCCCAGAGGGAATTGAAGTGGTAAATGACCTGGAGACTAAGCGGCGCAACCAGCCCCTGTACCACTTAAAGGATGGGATAATCTTATTTTGGGATAGGATTTGGGTCCCACCTACCCTGCTCATGCAGGTTTTTGAAGAGCATCACACCCACCCATAGTAGGTCATCCTGGTTCAAAGAAATGTGCCGAGTTAGTTAAAAGAACCTACAATTGGCCCAGCTTGTCCAAGAATATCCCAGCCTGGGTATCAGGCTGTGTTACCTGTGCCTGCTCTAAATCAGACCGCACAGGGAAAAAGGGTCTTCTTTACCCTTTGCAACAAGCTGAGGGTCCCTGGATGTCAGTCTCATTGGACTTCATTTTTGAACTTTACATGTCCAAGGGGTTTGATGTCATAATGGTGGTTGTGGTTAGGTTCACCAAGTTTGCGTTGTTTATCCAATGCAACACTGCTATATCAGCGGCAGATACTGCATCACTTTTCGTCACTCATGTCTTCTCCATGTTTAACTACCAACGGAAATTGTAAGAGACAGTGGTCCACAGTTCACAGCCAGGTTTTGGGATGCCTTACTGGACTTCTTAACATTAAAGCCTGCCGTTCTACAGCATATCACCCAAAATCAGATGGGCAAAGTGAGAGAGTTAATTAAGTGTTAGAACAATGTCTATGTTGTTGCTCCTCAGCCACCCAGGACACTTGGATCATAGACCTTCCTTTAGCGCAATTTTTCTACAACAATGCCTCCCACTATTTCATTGGATTCTCCCCCTTTGAAGAAACATTGGGTTAAAACCCATCTTTCCGGATTGGATCACGCTTAATCTCATCAGTTCCCGCAGTAGAGGACCGGATTACCAAGATCTGAGATACCCAAAAAGCTTGTCCAAAAACACTTATCAAAAGCCATTGAAGATTATAAGAAGTTTGCTTATAGAAAACGACTTCCTGGGCATGGCATCTCTGTAGTCTCACTTGTTATGCTTGACACCCGCCACCTGAGTATGAAGGTTCCTTCCAGAAGCTGGCTAGTAAGCGCTCTAGTCCTTTTGAAGTAGATAAGGACTTGGGCAATGGTGCATACCGCATAAAGCTTCCTGCCCATTGGAACAACACAATGTTTTTCACATCTTCCAACTATCCCCCTTTGGGGAGAGCTTCCTTCTACCCATGAGCCTATTATTATAAAGGACTCTCAAGATTCTGAAGTGGAGGCAATACTGGTCTCAAGGAAATCTAGAAGGTCAGTACAGTATCTGGTTGTATGGAAAAGTTACCCAGCCTATGAAAATAGTTGGGTAAGTGCAAAGGATTGTGAGAATTGCAAAGAGTTAGTAGCTGAGTTCCACGAGTCATATCCTGAAGCCCCCTATCCACACAAGAAAATCGCTATGATTTTGGCCATCAAAATCCCTACCAGACACAAGAACTATTCCCTTGTCCACGTACCAGGAGGAGGAATGTTTCCCGTTCAAAAAGGAGAGCATAAAGTAAGTCTAGAGACAAAACCTCTTAGGCTAGATCTGGAAAAACTCCCTTTTAGGAAGAAGAAGGGACCTAATGCCCCTGTAGAGCCCTTGGCTCAAAGGAGGACTTGGGTCATGTAGTTGATGAACGTTGGGTCAATGCATTAGCACCAAAAAAAACCCCCACCACAGTATCCCATTTGGATGATTCTGCTCTGGTTGAAAGGATAAAAGAGGTCTGTAAAGAGGTGATACAGGCCAGAAGCCTTCAACAGCAGCTTCCCTCCCACTGAGCCCCACTCCACCATCTTTTATGTCCTTGGAAGAGAAAAAAATGGGCCTCAAAACTCAGGAAAGGGCTCCTGAGTCAGAAAACCTGGTCCGGGACATGGAATCCAAAATTCTGGGTTTGGGAAAGCCAATCTGAGTCATAGATTCGCCTTTTAAGAAATTTTAAATAATTTTTTAAAAATTCATCGGAATTAACCCTGGAAGAACCCAATTTGGCCACCCCTTCAATATGAGTCAATCCGCTTATGTTTGGATTGGTGAGGGCCCCTCCCTGGTGGATCTAACAATTATGTTGTCAGAGCTTTTGCGACCTTTTCATAAGCCAGATGGAAAAGCCCCAAACCCAGGGTGAGTACCCATGAGTACATCGGCTACCACTGCCCAAGAAAACCGTACCCATGGCCCCCTTTTCCACACTTCACATATATAAGGCAACTGCCTCTTTTAAGGAGCATTTGTTGGTCCATTTTCACCTTTAACTTTGTTAAAACTACTCCCTCCAAAATCTACTCTGTGAGCTTCTCCGCTTTCTTCATAATACTTTTACTTAACCCAGCAAAGTATGCAGCGATCTACATCCTAGGGCCAATGGTCATCAAGTGGGCCCTCCAAGCCATCGATCTGGTGGCCCACTAAATGGTGATCACAATCCAGGAATTTTCCACAAGCCTACAACGCCAATCCGCCACTTTTGAAGAGTTCTCAGAACTGCCAAACTCTTCACAATGACCTGTTTACTAATCAGCACCCAACGGACCAGCTTTGGGTCTGCCTCACACTCCACAAGATAATTGAAGAATTCAACCTAATCTGCCTCGCTGATCTGCAAGTGGTTTGGCACACTTTGGGTAGAGTAAGGCCATCTTTGCTAATTGCGATTCTCCATTCAGATGTGAACACTCGCCATCTACACAACTGTGAGATGGGAACCAAGCATTAACCATATGGGCCATTCTGCTGTGGGCCAATATGGCCCAAATCAATTTGGAAAATCGATCTGCCACATCGGCAATGCACCTGACCTCTCTATTCAACCTGAAACCTCTCAATGGATGCAAGATGAGGCCCAAGGCCTCCCAATGGTCAGAGTGATTTGATTCGATTCAATTTATGAAGCTGAACACCATTTTAAAATTTGAAAGTTTTTATGATTTTCAGAATTTTTACTATTATGAATCAGTTAAAAATGGTTGGGAAAATGAAGCCAAAGGTCAACAACTGCAAACCCAGAAGGATTGGTCATCCCCTTGCCTCTCCCACCCTTGTGGGATGCCCTAGAAAGACCTGCGGTTGCCCCCATTGCAGCCATTTGGTTTGTTATGGGGCCTTTGGCATGTTTATTAGCTTCTATCTCCCTCACCATAATAGTAAAGGATCCCTCATACAACTGCTCAGAACTGCTATGCCCTTGGCATTCTGGGCTTTCCACTAGGTTGTTACACACCCAGATTAGAAGCCCAGTCTCACTTTAATCAGCAGATTCCATGAAAACACCTAGCAATCTATATGTTTTTAAAAAATCATCAGTTGTGCAAACTTGTGCATCAGTAAATACCTCAAGGTTTTTACATTTGGTGCTCACTACAGAAATACAAGTTATGTCAAAACCAGAATAATAAAATTTACTACAAAAAAATGAGCATACAATTAATTAGAGGAGGGATCTCAGGCCGCCAGCCAGGGTAATAATATCCATTTATAGGCTGGTATGTTGGTAAAGCTTAAGTATACACACCTATTAAATAATGAAGTAAAGATATGGCAGATACTATATATTTTCCACCCTTGGAGCAACATATAAATAGATTATACAAAGTAAGTGAAATCTTGATGAGAGGATTCCAAATTATACCCATTTTTTAATTTCAATTAGAGTTTTGGACTTTTCCACCATATTAACAACTCATAGGAGCAAAGATGACACTTCAAGCAATTTTTAAATTGGAACTTATCTACCATGCATGATATCTATAAACTTTTGACCCTCTACCACTGCCTCCCCAAGTTCAATTCTGGTACAGGAAATTTTGGTAGGGGACAATTTTTACTGTGTTGGCATTGCGCACCAATGCCCTGAACTGAGATAGTGAATAGCAAGGCAGTCCATGGAGTTCCTGGCCTATCATATCCATGCATGGAGGTTTTCCAGGTTTTATCCTCCTTTCCCATTAATTCAAATCCCCTCATCCTTCATCAGTGCAGTATCATTCCCAGGTTGGCCCACCTCAAATAAAATTTAAAAATATCTATAAACTATTGGCAATATCAGAGACTGTGTCATTAAGTATGTCCAACCTACATCTAAGAATATGCAAATAACAATGGCCAGATAGCAGACAGTAATTGCCAATTGGTCACATATACACAAAATAGAAGTGCCCAGTACCAAACTTTGATTTGGTAATTGGATGCTAGCTTTCAATAAACATGTAATTTTAGATGCCATGTGACAATGTGTTCAACTTTTGAACACTCAAATTAAGAATCTAGTGGCTGAGTTGACTATAAAACTCTGCAATATTATCAAGGAAATCATTAATCAAATTAATTTAATAATTGATGGAAGCAGGTTTTAAATTGTTGAGTGGTTGAATATAACAATGCCAAAGTAATCCAAGCTTGAGCTGCCACTAAACCAATGGTAGCCACAAATAATGAGACTCATATTTTTATCCTCAATTTGGGTAAAGGGAGATGAAAAAGCAAGAATAATGTTGATGATATCAAAAGATAATTTGAAAAACTCAAAGAGGATATAAAAGGAGTCTTTGATAATATTTTTACTGAAGTAAAAATCATCAACAAGGATGCTTTTGATTTTGTGATGCAATTTGAATTAGAATTGTTAGAATTTAAAGTAGCCAAGTTGGGTGATGATATGTTTTAAAAAGGAAAACCTAGAATATATACAAAAATCAATTTGATGTACAAAAGAAAAACATATCCTAAAGGAAGTTAAGATATTGAGAACAACACTAGAAAGTGAGATGGAAAAAAACTGTCAACATCAGAAAAACAACTAGAAATGCATGGGCTGCAAGATAAAGTCCTCAGAAAGGTTGGATAATTTGGAAGCTTATAAGTGTAACTGTACTTGTGAGTAATACCATGAGGCATAATTGTTTTAAGAAGAATTAGCAGCTACTGAAGCTAAAAGTAATGAAAAAAGTACAATTCAGGCTATTTAGAGATGTCAAAAATATTGTGGCACTTACAGAGATGACCCCTGAAGCTACTCCTTCATCAGTTTATTTACCAATTTTGGAAAACAGATTTAGCTATTGTATATGAATGAAAAAGCCCAAACAACCTAATTCCATAGATATAACACGCCTGTTTTATTTCAGTTATTTGAGATGACTATGTATGGTTATAGCAATTGTCAGAAAGCTGTTACCATCGTTAATTATCTTGATGCCAAATATTAGAATCTAGCTTTACTATATAAATGAAGAGAAAACTGGAGTTACAATGAAGCAAAAGAGGCCATTATGAAAAATTGGAAGTCCAGAGCATATGGTTGTTTCAAAAGAAAGTATTTATAGGCATTCATTTTAAGAAGGATGAAACAGTGTACATGTTTGTTGTTTATTTTATTAAGAAGCTAGATCCTTACCAAAGATAGTACAATGAGCAATTTAATGCTGGAATCGTTATGCAGAATGTGTTATGACTTTAAAAAAAGCTCCATTGTGTGATGGCTTTAGCTCTAACTAGCAAAATACCATTTACCAAATGGTATACTACTTGAAGGTACTAGCAGCAACTTTTGAAGCTCCATATTAAAATCATAAGTTGAATAAATAAGCAATTAACAATAAGAGTTTGGGATGATTTCTGGATAAATCCAGAGAATATGTCAATAAAGGGAATCATGATAGACCAATTGAAAGGTTAAGACCAGCCAACAAGCCACAATTGGCCTATATTACAAGTGGGCACCCTGGGCACTTTGTAAATAATTGTGACAAAGATAACCTATAGATCAAGATAACTTGGTGCAACCAAAGGAGATAAAAGAGACTCTGAGATGCAGAAAAAGTTAGGTGGTCTAGAAGTGGAACATTTTAAACTTCATACAATCAAGTTCCTCCTGACAAACTTTTAGAGAATTTAGAAAAACCAGAGTTATTTGCAGAAGAGCTTATGTTAGAACCCTTACGTCAAGTGGTATACCAAGCGTGAGTGCAGTGACCAGATTGAAATATAAGAGGATTGCTCCCAAAATTGTTAAAGCAGTAGCTTACCATATTCCTGACAAATCGTAGATAGGGTCTAAGCAGCTGAAGATGAAACTTAATTATTGAATGCTAAGTTGGGTGAGGTTATTGTATAAATTCTGATTAAAAGTATTAGGAAATTGTTCCCTAAAATTCTGCTCAAATGATCTATATTCTCAATTTTACTAAGAATCTGTTATTAATACAGTAAATCATAGTCTTTATTACTTTTATGAGTGCAAGTATACAAGTAAATTAGTGTACTAAATACCTGTCAGAGCAATTATAAACAGTGGAGCGCTGATCAATATAGTCTTTACTAAATTTTTTAAGCAACTAAAAAGCCAAGCAAAATATAGAACATCAAAAGAAGTATGGGACCGCTGAACCTAATTCAACTAGTTCTTGCAGGGCATACAGTGCTTTGCTTCTTTGGTTTGGATACTTAATTGTGTTGGCGCTAAAAACTGTTCTAGATAACCAGAATTATGACATTCTTGTTTGCACTGACTTCATGCATAAATATGGGATAAAAGGTGATTTTTAGAATTGTATTTTGTCAATTCTGGTCCAGATATTGCCATTAACTTACCAACGGGAATGAAAAACGCCTCTCAGTAAGAGAAAATACTTTTTATAAACTTGGTATATAAAGATGGAATCATACCAGTTGGATATAAATTAGTTGGCAAGAAAGTTTATTAATTACAAAAAATGCAAGCAAAAAACATAGAATTTTAATTTGGGAAAAGGAGGATGCAACTATTCATCCCATGATGCGGAAAGTAGTAGAAATTGGGACAACTTTGGAAAACTGGAACAGCTATATGTGGAAACTTAAGCGCTTTGTCAAAGATCAAGGATTGAACTTTATGTAGCACTAGTGATTTAATACCCACTAATGAGGAGATTCATATCATATTAGATAATTGAGTAATACTCTGATGGAAGTCAAGCGTCATAAAGTAGTTGGATTTACACAACTGAATCCAGTTTTGAAGATTTGTTCTTTCCATGTTTTTGAAGAATTTAATGAATTAGGACTACCAATGGAAGCTGCTGGTAGTTTTAATATTTTAGCTAAAGAGACCAACTATTAGGATTGATGGAAAGCCAAAAATTAAGGTATTGGCTTCATTCAAGGAGTATTAAATTACCTTCACACAGGACTACCAAAATTTGGGATGTGCAAAGAACATGTTACATTAGTCAAGACAGGAGAAGCTGGAATGATCAAGATGAGATTCATTTGGAGTTTTCAAGCAGCTGAGGCAGTAGTTGCAGAGAAAATTTAAAACTGCTAGATCAAAGAATGCTTGAGCTTACATATATAATGTGGGATGTCCATCCTAATAAATAAGAAAAAAAGGGACAAATAGAGTTTTGATTGTGTCAGTTCTCAGCATATAGGCTTAATTTTACCAAGTCAGTTTGCACAGGGTATTAGCCACTGAGCAACCAAATTGGATGATATAAAGATCGCTGACTTTTAATTAAACTTGATAAACTATATATGGAGCTATCGCCCTTATTTTGACTTTTATTATTTAATACAAATTGCAGACTTATCTGCAACCACTTATTTACTGGAAAAAGACATCCCCTTCATTCCTCCATGTGACTCTTTATATCTCAGTTCCCCAAGCCATATGCATCCTCAGCTTGGTAGTCTTCTATTCATCTTCCCTTTCTAGAAGCTCTCACTTATATTAAATCTCAGCGTAATTCCCCTCAATTCACTGAATGGTCGTCATTTTGATCAATTATAATTTGTATACCTTTTCTTGTAAATCTTGAGACTTGTCTCAATTCCCCCTCAATCCATTGGTATGGGTAGCATATCATCCAGTCATATCAACTTCCCAACATTACCCCCCTTTGACTGGATTATATGCTCTTAATGTTTATATTCTCGGAGGAACTTTGCGTGAACTCAATTGATAATCTGACCCCCCGCAGGTTCCTTGATAGTGTAGACATCCATTCCAGATTTCTCATTTTCTCGAATGGCCCAACCCAAATGTTGGAGAGCTTGTTTTTCCGCCCAAATCTGTGCTGGTCGTGGAATAAAAATGGTCCCCTACAGCAAACAGTGAAAGTGCGCTCCATCTATTCTGATTGGCTGTCTGATTGCGAATCTTATTGGCCAAACTGGTTGAGTAGGCTTCCATTTGCATCTTGATCAATGTATCCATAAGAGTCTTCAAATATCTCTGAGGGTCCACACCACTAGTGTCTTCTACGCAAAAATAAAGCAAGGTGGGAAGAGCCAGATGTCAAACATACAGCAGTTGGAATGGGCTCTTACCAGTGGACAAATGATAGTTGATATTATATGCGAACACAGCTGTAGGCAGAAAAGCACTCCATGCCAAAGGTCGATCCTTTAACAA
This sequence comes from Massospora cicadina, assembly GCA_022478985.1. NCBI lineage: Eukaryota > Fungi > Entomophthoromycota > Entomophthoromycetes > Entomophthorales > Entomophthoraceae > Massospora > Massospora cicadina. Next base: position 98,181 of record JAKSZP010000115.1, read on the forward strand.
TTTATGGAGTATGCTCACTAGGGTTCATTGACCCGCTCCACCATTCCATTTGATTCCAGTTGATAGGGTTGGTCAAAACCTCGCAGATCGCCATCAACTCGTTCAACTTCAGTAGGTTGTGCAAAGTGAATTTGGTTCTGTTGTCCATTAGAATGAACTGCGGGCAGCCATGTTGCTGTATAACACACTCCATAATAAACTTGGCAGTGGTGACTGCGCCTGAGTCGCTAATAGCCCTAGCCTCCACCCATTGGTTCAAATGATCAATGGCAAAGATTATATACCTGGATTGATTGATGCTAGTTGGAAGAGGTCCCACTACATCAATGGAAATGGTGTGTCAGGCGAACTGGGGCTTAACCATCTGGTATGTGGTCTTCTTGTGAAATGACTTTTCCACTTGACACTGGTGGCAACAACTGACCATTTCCAATATGTCATAATGTATGCTCTCCCAGTAGTAACGGGGTCACAAAATCTCTCTGGTGTTTTCCAAAAGCATCAATGTCCTACAGCCCGATGAGCATCCATAATAATTGCAGGTCTAGCCGAAGGTTTAGGGAAACTCAGCGTCAAGACTCCAATCCGCCTATATAGTTCCCCCTCACGTAGAAAAGTATCCTCCCTGAGCCCATCTAATACCTTGATCACCTGCGGCGGTTCATCCTGATATTTGTTCACCACCATCTTCTCATACATTATGTCAGCTAAATCTGCCATGATAGCAACCGTTGGCAGCTGAGTAAGATAATCTGCACTTTATTGTTTTACTGCTGGATGGTGTATAATCTCAAAATCATACGCCTGGAGCTTCAGAGCTCAACATGCGAGCCATTCTTCCAGTTCATGCAGATTCTGTAGCCAGCGCAAGGAAGCGTGATTCATCACTACTTGGAATCTTACCCCATGTAGATATACCTGATACTTTTTATAAGCATAGATCAACACTAAACACTCCTGCTTGGTCATGATATAGTTTCGTTTGTGACAGTTCAAGCTTCAGCTACAGAATGCGACACGATGCTCCACGCCGTCATTGTCCTTTTGGGATAATACTGCCCCTATAGCAGAGAGGGATGCATCCGTTTGTACTATGAACTGTTTGTCAAAGTTGAGATATTGCAAAATGGGAGTGCTTACTAACGCGGTTTGCAACACATCAAAAGCGTTCTGGCATCATTCTGTCTAAATTAAAGAAGCGTTTTTCTTTAACAACTCAAAAAGTGGGGCCCCAATGCAACTGAAACTGGAAATGAACTGTTGGTAATACCTGACCATCCCTAGAAACACTTGAATGTCTCGCTTATTACCTGGGTGAGTCATCTTGCTTATTGCTTCCACTTTAGCCAGCTGCAGTTTAAGCCCATTTGAATCCAAGACAAACCTGATGTATTATAATTGTTTTTTAAAGAAATGGCACTTCCAAAGCTTAATTCTGATATTAGCAGCAGCGAGGCGCTGAAACACTTGTTCCAAGTGTGCAAGGTGCTCTGTAAACATCCACAAGAACACATTGATGTCATTGAGGTAAACTAAGATGCAGGACAGCTTTAAATTACCTAAAATCATATCCATGGCCCGCTGGAACATAGTGGGGCGTTGCACAACCCTTGTGGCATGCAAGTCAGCTGGAATAACCCTCTTGAAGTGATGATAACACGTTTCTCCCATTCCGCCGATGGCAATTTGATCTTCCAGTACCCCAAGATCAGATCCATGGCAGAAAAATAATTCGCCCCACCCAATTGGTCTAATGCATCATCAATCCATGGAAAAAGGTAGGAATCCTTCTTTGTTACATAATTGAGTTTGCAATAGTCAATAACCACTTGATTCAAGCCACCTTTTTCTTTACAATGAGCACAGGTGATGCCCACGGATTGTTTGATGGCTCTAGCATCCATTGCACAATAGTTTTATCCACCTTGTCAGAGACAACCTCTTCCGCCACTTTTGATTGTCTAATAGGTCATTATCAAATGGGAGGGTGATCTCCTATATCTATCCGATGTACCACCCCTTGAGTCCACCCCAAATCATGATTGTCATGTGTGAAAATATCTTGATAATTTTCAAACAACGCCATAGCCATATCTTTCTGTTCCGCTAATAATTCTGTAAGCGCTTCCCACAGAACCATGTTTAATATGCTGAACAATGACCTTGCCAGTAGTCCAAGATCCTTCCAGGAGCTAAAATCATGAATATGGCGAACTACCTCTATAAGAGCTAACTGAAGATAAGCCACAACTTGGTGCCACTGAATTGTTATTGTCTCCTTCTGTAAGTTCGCTAGCAGCACTTTAACCTCCCCATTCCTAGGCAGCAGTAACCCTGGAGCCACATGTGGTTCAAGTCACGAGTGCTGGTGAGGTGCCATAATTTCTCCATAAAGCCCTTTAAGGACATCAATTTCAAGCTCAGTCCCTACTATGCACTGGTGTCCAGATGGTAGGTTCAAAGAGCTTGCTGCCCAAAGCAGGATCCTTTTATACTCATAAATCTGGCTGGGAGAGCCCTGGTCCACCGCTTCAGTCATTGATAATGAACAGGAATTACTCCATCGCTGTATGCTAAATAGATTTGACTAGAGCGGAACAGATCCTTTGGGATTCCACAAGAAGTAAAATAAACAGGGATCTGTTTTACTAAAATAGTAAGAGTTTTCTCCGCCATATTTATCACAACAACAAATTTCCTCATAAATGATGCACTGATTAACATGTCATAGTTGTTATTTGGCAAAATCACCACCGGAGCAGAAGCCCAGACTGACCCAAATTATTGAGGTAACGCACTATATGCTCCTTCAAACACAGTGCTATGCGTCCCCATGGTCCCATATACTACTCAATGGTCCACGTCCAGTTTCAACAGAAGTTTAGCCACCAACCGGGTAGAGACTATGTTCACAGGGGCTCCTGTGTCTATGATAGTGCGGATTTTTGTGTTTTGAATGAAAATGTCGCAGTAAGTGCATTCCAAGTAAGAAGAACCATCAGTTTTTATTACATGTATGTTTAAGGGCTTTCTGTTACTCAAAAAGGAGGAAATTCTCTTGCCTACCTGAGGATACTCACTAGCAATTTTCTCCACCAGAATGGCTACTTTAACCCCTACTAAAGAGGTGACGTCCATTGAGGGATTCGCGTTGCTGGTGCCAGTCTGTTCCAGAATCTGCCATGCATATGGCTCCTGCACGTCCTGGCGGAACTCGGGGCTTAGGGTGAATTTTTACTCTCAGAAACAGAAGCAGGGGTATCCAACAGAAGCTGTTGGTATAACAATTCATCCAATTGAGGTCTAAAGCCTACCCAAAAATATGCATGGTAATTGTTAAAGACATGTGAATTGGGCTTAGTGGAGGTAGAGCGTCCCATTTCTACTCCACTTGAACTTTTTCCTGCTCAATTTCTCAGTTGGCATTGCATAAACCTGTGGTTTGCTAGGGCAATTATCCATATAATGACCTCTTCATCCGCACTGGAAGCAATTATTCATATAAAGGCTCACGTATATAGCTTGTGGTGGAAGGACCAGTACAGAAGTTGACAGTATGGTTTCAAGTTCATGAATGAACCGGAGAAGTGCACATAGGCCAAAAGGGGTTAACTGATTCATATGAGGGACAAAATAAATTCCAGAAGTTGATAGCTCGGTCACTGCAGCCCATATCCCAAAGAGCTTGGAGCGGAGACAGCTGAGGGTTTTCAGGCTACATTGGGGATGCTTATATTGGCGGAAAGTCGTTGTAAACTGTTCATGATTTGAATAAGTCTGGCATCTCCATAAAGTATATGAGACATAGCGAAATATAGTTCCTGATATGGTTTGACAGCTGCTGTTATCAATATACTGAAATCCTCGGCGGATAAAATGTTAGCTCCAAGTAGTACATGTGCTTCCTCTGAGAAATGTCCAACAAATTCTAACAGGGTCTCATTAAAGTGAAAAAGTATAGTCATGAAGTCAGCTTTCCATTGGGCCATCTTGGTAGCGCCCCCAAACAGCCTGAGAGCAATTGCTTTAAATTTTTTTCATAGGATACTGAGCTATTTGGAAGATAGCAGGTAACTTGATCAGCGCTTTCCACATCTAGAGTGGACAGCAACAGTTTCGCTTTCCATCAATCAGAAGCCCCTTCTACAGCAAATTCAAGTCACTTAAAGTAACCGTGTAGATTCCTGTCATGACTGAAAGGAGGTAATTTTTTGATCCACTCAACTTCGTCTGGCTCCAGGTTCCTGCCGCAAGGAGCAGGCAAATTGGTTTCAGAGTGACTATGGGAACCACCCCTTTGTGCATTATCATATGGCTGGACGGATGGACTTGAATCCATTGAAAAGGACTTGGAAGAAGTAGTGCCACTCTGGGGGTCCATCGCAACACCCAAGGGATATTTGTTTGCTGATCCATAGCATTCTTCTCCTGAATCGCCACTAACTGCACCACTTCCCCCAGCTCCAGCATGCTCCACAAAATGTTCGTTGATCAACTTTTTGCTTTAACTGAATAGCAACTACACCGTCCATCCTGGAATTCCTGTTGCAGTGTTTCATACTGATGTTGCAATTCCCAATGGAATTACCACTCAATGTTTAGTTTCTGCTCCATGGCTTGTAGTCACAAGAGGATATCATTTATTATGTTTTGCATGTGTGCGTGCTACCAGCTAGCGTTATCCACTTGTTGATTAGCGTCATTTATTTGGTTAAGGAAGGGAGGCTTGTTCCCATACCAATTCCTCCTTGGCCCATCAAAGGGTATCAATGCGCCCTTGCATGTCCGCATATTCTCTTGTCTCACCAATCAGGAGAGGGAAGGCTTGATGGTGCTCAGCCTGGCTAACAACTTCCAGTTGTGTAACCTGACAGATTAGCTGGAGATCTTCGGGAGACATTGACCAAAGGATAAGCGCGTTATCTGTCATTTGCTGGTTACTCCATTCAATATGAAGTTGCGTTAATTCAGATGATAAGGAACTAACTAGATCAGCCACTTGCCATACTATCAGTGTCAATTTTTCTTTAAGCTGAGCAATCATGGCTTCAAGAGCTTCTGCACATTTGGCTAGATCCATCATAAAGTGCTTGGTATTATTTCCTAACGTTGTTACATCCTGAATTAACTCCACTGATAGGCCATGCCAATCCAACAGTTCTCCTATTACCTGGGGTAAAAATAAATTTAACTGTGTTACTAAAATGTCTAATCAACGGCAGACGTCCCCAACACAATGGTCCAGCTGTGCCAGCGCCCCTTGTACCTCCAAAATGAACAAAGGTGGTCAAGCAGGAGGTGAGTATCGTTTTGCTATGCTTGAGCGAGCTGTAATACATCTCCAATTTCTATATTGTGGCAAGCCAGCACATGCAGTAGCTAGCAAATAGATGGTTGCACATAAGAGACTAGATACTCCTCTCTCCGTGGGTACCTAGGCAGCGAGCCAACCCTGTTATAGTCGCGTCCAGATAAGACATGTACAGGGCGTAGTGATTTTCTTGGTCTTGTTGGTTATAAAACAAACTAAGGGCGTATTCCTCAGCCTCATCTTCATATAGGTGATACCCGCACAACAGCCACTCCATAATATCCTACAGCTTCTGAGGAGTCACATTTGTGGATCATCCGTGTTGGTTGGTCATCAGCTCAGGGCAGTTTTCTAATTGCAGATTGATCATAACTTCATCATCTCCCAGTTTGGTTACAGTAAATATTGGTTCATTGTTAGATGCCTCCTGTGCTTCTTCAGCATAACGCGTGTGGAATCTGATCAAATTTTGTTGGAACGAATGAGGGCTCATCATCATAACCTATCATCAAAGGACTACAATTAACCAGTGGCCCCCTGTAGTGAGAATCACTGTCAGTTCTCAGCGTATAGGCTTGATTCCGCCGAGTTGGTTTGCACAGGGTATTAGCCACTTAGTAACGGAATCAGACGATATGAAGATTGCTGACTTTTAATAAAACTTGATAAACTATATATGGAGCTATCGCCCTTATTTCGACCTTTATTATTTAATACAAATTGCAGACTTATCTGCAACCACCTAATCACCAGAAAAAGACTTCCCCTTCAATCCTCAGTGTGACTCTTTATATCTTGGTTCCCCAAGCGGGATGCATCCTCAGCTTGGTAGTCTTCTATTCATCTTCCTTTTTCTAAAAGCTCTTGCTTATATTGAATCTCAGTGTAATTCACCTCGATTTGCTATAAGGTCATCATTTTGATTGATTATAGTTCATATATTTTCCATAAATGTTGAGACTCATCTCAATTCCCCCTCCAATCTGTCAATATGGGTAGCATATCATCCAGTCATATCAACTTCCTGAAAGATTGATTACCATCAATTAATCAAGATTATGAAGAAAGGTTCATATACTTTGCTGAGAATTGATAATGCATTGGATTATTAGGGGGTTAAATTCTTCTTGGTAATAAACTTAATCTCCAGGTAATGCAGATTGATATTCTTCCAGAAGACCAAAAAGTGTACTATAAAAACAGCACAGGGTTTGTATCACCATATGAAGATATCTCAAGGCTTATGCAATGTAACTGCAACTTTTAAGTGGGTGATGGATAATATTATATCAGCTCTCAAATTATTTTAAGCCTTGATCTATTTGGACAATATCAATGTGTTCAGCTGAACGTTTATGGATCATTTATACCATTTGGAGGAAGTATTCAAGAGTCTAGTTAAGAAAATCTGAATATCAGGCCACAAAAATCTCATTTTTCAATAAGGAATTAGAATACTTAGAGTTTGTTATAAATTCAGATGTATTAAAACACCAGGCACAAAAGTTAGATGCCAAATGGATGTTGATTCCTAAGAGCGTTTCAACGACCAGGTTTTTTAGGAATGTTAATCTATTCACGCTGATTCAATAAGACTTTTTCAAAGGAGGATTATTTGTTATTTTACCTCCTGAAGGATCAAAGAAAGGGTTTGTTTAAAATGAAGAGGTTCAGAAGGACATCAATGAGTTACAAAAGATCTGTGAAAGCCCTATCCTCAATAATCCAAATTTCAAGAGATCATTCATAATCCAGTCAGATGTGTCACTTATGGCAATAGAGGCATGCCAAGGCAAGTGGATGAACATGGGGAAGAGAATGGAGTGGCTTATGTTAGCCACACTCTATTAAGGTCTGAGAGAAAGTTATTATGTCACTGATTATGAGTTCCTTGCAGTCATTTAATCCTGTAAGTAGTTTTTTTGTCTATATATATGGGATGCAATTTAAAGTTGTTCCAGGCCACGCCTCTCTCCAGTGGTTACATAATTTAAAGTAACTTGAGTCAAGATTGACTCAGTGGGCCTTAAAGTTTCAGGCCTATGATTTTAAAATTGGACATCCCGCTGGAGACAAAAACCAAAAATTTCAATGGATTCTTTAGGTTACAAGAAGTCCTTGCTGTGCAGATTGAGCCAAGGACATTTTTGACCAATTGATCCAGGTAAGTTATGTGAACCAGAAGAAATACAAATTTGTTGTGGAAGGCTATAGAGAAAATGGAACTTATAAATGGCTTGTTTTTTTTAAAATAACATATGATAAAAAGCTTTTTTTTGAAAGCCATCTGAGTGGATAAAGATTATAATGGCTATGCGCAAGGTTGTGGGCCATAGTTTGGCTAAAGAAAGCGTTGGAATACTTTTGACAACATTACTATTGGGAAATATACAATTATGACATTACTGATTTCATAGCCTTTTAGAAGGAGTGTCAACTCCACAAACTATACAAGAATGTGACAGAGTACTGATTGATGTGACTGTGCTTCACGTGGCACACAGTTTTTAAAGATGTAATGGAACATCTAAGAGTTAGTACTGAAGGAGTATGATAAATTATTGTTATAATCAATCACCTTAAAAGGTGGGTCAGAAAAAATGCAATGAGCTGAGTAGATGCCATGAGTACAGCAAAGTTCATCCTGGAACAAGTGATTTATTGACATGGTTGTCCTCAATTAGTATTGAGTGACAATGTGATGAATTTCTAATCTTTTATTATTCCCTGAATGAATGAGCTGATGGGAAATAAAAAAGTGGTTTCTGTTCTTTATTGGCCTGAAACAAATGGAGTTGTTAAATGAGTGAATAGTACGCTGGCCAATACACTGAGAAAAAAGGCCTTGGGTAAAGCATCTTTGTGGGCTTCTTATCTGAGTTCAGTAATGTTTGCATGCAATATCAGCTTCCACTTGTCAACAGGAAAAACGCCGTTAAAGTTATTATATTGTTGACAAGCAGTATTACCAACAATCTTATATTCAGTGGTGGAGACAACGCCAGAAATGAGTGCAGAAAATACTTTTATCATCTAGTGAGCATCATAGTTGACCTTTTTTCTCAAGCTTTTGATACAACAATCATCAAAGGCTTTAAGATAAAAAACTGACAATAAGGTCTAACCTATCCTTGGAAAATTTTCCACTAAAGATTGTTTCAAATTGTGATATGCACAAGTTCAGTTGCTATAATAAGTTAGATACATTATTTTCAAGACATTTGATATGATTATAAAATCAACAACTGATGCCTATATGATCAAGAATGTTCATAATATTTGTATAAACAATTAAGTACATGGTAATTTTTCAAAGAAATGGAATCAAAGGATAAAAAAGGAGAATAATGAAATAATGAAATATAAGGAAAAAATAGAACATCGAAAAAAAGAGAAAAAGAAAATACATATGATATTATTAATGTTTATTTTTATATATATTCTAATTTTATAGTTCCAGAGTCTCGTTTTGTGAGGTATGAGCCCCCCTTTGATGCCTCTGGGGGGATAGAGGTTATATAACAATTTATATAGTAAAAGAAGCCAAAGTTTATCTTTGATTAAATGCTTGAAAGAGTCAATCCAAGACAAATCCAAGTTCTCTGGAAATAAGGAGAGTTTTGAGAAAGTGCAACTAGAGAAAGAAAAATTTTAAAGTCTAAATTTGCTAAATGATATATCCCAGATTGAAGGGGAAGCAGCAGTGAATAAAAAAGTAATTTCTAATTAATGCTGTAAAATCCCTAAAGGGCACGAGCACCAGAAGCTATGTCTTAAGTGCTTGATGACAAGCTTTATCAAGTACAATGGATATTTGAGACAACATTGGGAAAAGGATATATACAGGAGGTTGTCAGATCATTCCACCAGATTATAGATATTAAAGAGAGTTATCAACAAGCAGTTCCTGATGTGAAGTAGTCATGTAAATGATGTACTGCATCTTGGAGGTGATGACTATAAGCTTTTTGAAAGCAAAAAGGAAAAGAGCAATGGAAGTTGGGCAAATTGGGAAGTCTGGTGGACCAAGTATGAATACCTTGACCAGAAAAATGTAGAAAATATATTTGCAGTATTCCAATTGAAGACATGATTAAGGTTTTTGAGGTTGAGAGTTATACCTAGGGCCTCAAATAATTTATTATAATTATCTTTATAGGGTAGTTTAAAGTGTTCTAAATTCCTAACAATCAGTTCAAATGATAGAATAGTTGGCAAATAAAATTGACAATCTAAATAAGAAACTCTGACAGTAAATACAGATCAGAAAGAAACAAGAAATACATATTGGGAAAGATGGATTCAGTGGGTTTGAGTATTATTGTTGAGCTAAGTGAATGGAGAAGAATCCACCAGAGAACCAAAATCTAATTCAGCAGTAGGAGAGAGAGAAAAAATTTCCCAAAAATCATTTTAGATAATAGACATCCCTGTTTCTTCTTTAGAGACAGGGACCATTACTGGTCATACTGAGAAAGGACTAACAAGATCAGTTTGACTTATGGCATGGGACTTTTCAGTGCCATATATATGGTTCTTCTTTGCGCAGTTCAATACATTGCTTGAATGTGATTGGTGCCAATTTAAGATAGACTGGCCACATAACGTTCATATTGAGAGTTTTTTAAGAATAAGATATATATGTATAACCTGGTTTAGTGGGGGATGTATGGGAATTTTATATGACCACACATTTAACTTAACATTAATTACGCTTTATTTATTTACAAATTTATAATGACAAATTTTACTATGATAAAAATTAGTTAAATTAGCTAGCATAGAGTCTAATAACTTTATTAAATTTGCTACCTACTTAAAACACATTAACTGACTGACGTACTGACTAACTGACATCTGAAATCTTTGAGTCTGATAGGTCCAATCTATTTGGGTGAGTGGGTGAGAATTGGCGAATATTATTGAATCTGAAATGTTTGAGTCTGATAAGTTCAATCTATTTGGGTGAGTGGGTGAGAATTGGTGAAAATTATCAAATACTTCACCAAATTGATCACCTGAAACTAATTAAAAATCAGTATTAGAGTTTTAAGTAGGCTGAGTAAAGTTAGGATAATCAGCATTAATCAGCCACAAGGGCAACAGCAGAGCTGTTAGTCCAAGTGGCTCAAGAGTAGCACTGGCACAGCCTTTAGGCTATGTCAGTGTGAGCTTATAAATAAACCTGAGCAACAACAGGTAACTCCACCTTACAGCATAAACCCTAAATTACTAGTTCAAATTCTTTGGGAATAAATAAACCCAAGCAACGCTGGGTAACTCCACTAGTAAAAAATAACTTTATTATCTACATATATAAAAATGGATGTTGGTATATCTTTTTTTAGCACTAGGTGGTCCCAATGGATGTTGGTATATCTATTTGAGATTTATAGATCTGACACCATTTACTGATCAACATGAAAGTTGGCACATATAAGTATTTTTTCACGGAGAAGGTTTATAGATTTTAAAAATTATTATTTTCATAGTAAAATAGAAAGATTTATATGCAAGAAGTGAAAATCTTATATATTTTCTATGGTATTTGCTATATTTTACAGCTGAGTAGTTTGGTATTCAGTTGATTTTTCAAATGATTTTTTAAGTGGTTAGTGGTCATTTGGCTAATTAGCAGGCTAACTTAAATTAAAAACAGAATCAAAAAAGCTTATTGATTTTATAAGTACCTCCTCTAGCATAATTGGCTCATCTTTTGGCTATAAACTTAAAATTTATAAAGGTTGATTGTTCAAATTCTGGCACAATCACTTTTATTTAATCTTATATGTAACTTTTTTAAATCAGTATAGTTCTTTAAAAAATAGCTTATGACAGTCCCTAAATTTATAGAGTATTTGTACTGATTGGTGATTTTTAGTTCATTTATTCAATAGATAACATTTTCTCTGCATATATATATACAACGAGCTATATGTATTAAGATAAGATAAACCACTGAACCACATAGCTAAAACCATTAGGTACCAAATGAACCAATCACCTACCGCTTTGTAAACCAAAAGTAATTGTATTGGAACAACCAAAATTACCAACCACTTACCAAACAACTAAATTATCAAGTCAAATAATCATTATTTTCTTTATTAAAACCATTAAGCTTATCAATCAACCCAAAACCACCAACCGCTCGCCAAAAACACTAAACTATCAAATCAACCAAATATCAAGCTTCTCAGCTGTGACAATATACCGCTTTCTACAAAAAATTATATGAAATTTTCACTTCTTACATATAAAACTTTTCATTTTATTATGAAATTTAGAAATCTGGCTTAGAGGTGACACAGACCCCCTCCCATCCAACTATATCCAAATTTTCAAGGCTCTACATGCTGTAGTTTTGGCTGGGCATCATGCACACATGCACACACACATACACACTTGCTTTTTTAATATATAGATTTATTGTGTCATTTATAAAATTTAGTTTAAGTTTAAGCTTTGAGATGATAAATTTCTTTACATATGGTTATTTGGTGATAATAGCTGATTTAATGGTTAATTGAAATTTACAATGGCTGGAAACTGATGTTAGTTATGATTATAACTTAGTCAAAGATTATTTTTGACAGCATGGTAAATATTAAGTTGGCTCATGAAATGGGTACTTAAACATGGTAAATTAATTGGTTATAGCAGCCAATGTTATAGCTGCTTACAATGTCATTTAATCGCGCTATTCTATATGAGAATCAGCTGGGATTATTCCCAATTGAGCCAATACATGTTTTTGTTTGCCAAATGTGCCAAGATAATTGTGAATACTACATTTGATAATTAAAGTGTCTCCTAATACTATTGCCCTATATAATCCTAATTCTAATAATAGACTTTACCTTAGAATTGAAACTCATTTTAATAAGTTGGATTCTGGTTGAAGTTAAGAATATGTTTATTGTTATAAGTGTCATTTACCCTTGTGTGGTCAAAATTACTTGATTATCAGGATTTACCCCAAGAGAGGTTAAAATTACTTATTCATCTGTATTTGACAGAGAGGGACAAAATTCACTCAAATTTAAGAGCATGAATAAGATAGTTGTCATCATATACCTAGAACTTTATATATTATTTAGTAAATTGCCAGTTGTGTGAACTTGTGCACCATTAGAAACCTCAAGGTAAACACACTTAGTAAAATAGAAGTCATCATTCAATATTCAAATTTGGGCCTGGGCAGCTTTGTGGGGCCTGATTTATTTTTTGGAATTAAGTTAGTAAGCACTAAGGGACTCCTAGTACATCTTTCAACCTTTATTTGATTAGTTTACTTACAAATAAACATTGTTTTTTAATCTTTTGTCTTTATAATTTGCTAACTTTAAGTATCACTTCCTTCCTGATAAGTTGTCTAGTTGATTTTATTCAGATTGGCAAACCTTGATTGTTCAATTTGATTAACTGCCTTACTGTGTAGGGGCTCTGCTCCACATAGTTAAACACCAGGAGACTTTCTGAAGGCACATGATCATCCTCACTGAGTAGAACTTCTTCTGATGCTACCCAATGTAGTACTGATGGCTCATTGAACATACTCATTGCTCTGCTGATAGTATCCTTGTTGACACTCTTAAACATTTACTCTTACGCTGGCCTAACACAAACATAGCAGAAACTTTGACCAAACTCTTTTTTAGCATATGAGAAACCAAGGTATCCTTTCAAATGAGTGTCCTGTTCTTTAGATTCCAGATTGCTTACTAGAGAAATCTTTGCTTAACCCCAATAAGAGTGGAAAACAAAAGAAAAACTTAATATTTTGTTGTTGAATCTTTTTATTAAAAAATAGAATCTAAAGTATCTTTATACATTTTATACAATTTCATGATTTATCTATATATAAATTGAAAAATAAAATGGGAGTGGGGTATAGCAATATTGTAGGGCTTCAAAAACCCCTTTTGAGTCTCTTCTTGGTTTCTGCCTTGGTGTCTGCATCCATTTGTTTCAAATGCTTGTATCTGAAAGCTCCATCACAGTGGACATCCCTGCACCAGAATGTTTGGTGGCCCCTTGATCAATACCCACTTCTTGGTCTGGGTTGCAAAATCTCTTCTAGTAATTGCTTCTCTTCATTTAGTAATATGCTGACTGCGTCAGGATGCGTATGATGGCGCTGCTCTAATGCACTTTACTTCATGGCTTTAACCATCTGGTAGACAATGTGTAATTACCTTGTTAGGTAATATTTAGATAGAAGGTTAGATTGCTTCTGTTGGAGCAAATTGGTTAGGATAGTTTTTGGTCATTTCTTAATCATTAGCCTTTTCTGATAAAATTTTCTCCGTCATCTCCCATTGGAAATTCTTTCACACCCTTGAAGGTATAAAAGAGAGTCACTTTTCATAGTTGTTATTTGCATTGGCATAATCTTCATACTGTTATCCTCTTTTATTTCAGGTATCAAATTATTGTGAGGTGACATTATCCCAACTGTCTGAAAAATTTCTGAAGCTGTTCTTGTCAATTAAAAGGTTTATGTCCCCTTTCCAAATTTTGATCTTGCATATATAAAGCTTGAGATGTTGTTATACTGGCGGGGTTCCTTCCAGAGGGCGAGGAACTATTATCCAATACACTCATGGTCTATTCCATAACACTCTTTTTCCCATGACGAGACAGGGAGAAGGACCTAAGGTGCCGGTCATTTACTCTATAAAATACTATATTGGTGACATTATCTCTTTATTGAATATTCAGATTCTCTCACGTCCAGTATAGTTGCAGGGCCAGTCCAGACAGCTTGCAATTCTCAGGCTGACTTCACCATACATGGTAAAGTATCGACTTTTCTCCTAAGATAAATTCTAGTAACTTAGTCCATCTATGGCACTCACAGTGACTCTTGGGGGTATTGGATTTGAGGTTTTTAGATGCTTTCAACTGAATTTTAATCAACTCATTGGCCAACTTTTGCTGTTGACTCTTAGCTGTAAGGTTCTTGTGATCCAAAAAGATGATTGCTGCCAGCAAGGTAGGTAGTGATGCTTCTTGCCTATACAGGTCCTTGCAAGAAGAAATGCCAATTACCCAGTGATGGCTAAGCTAGTATGCTAGCGGCACAGATGGAAAAAGTTGGTCCCACTTCAACTCAAAGTTTAGAGCCATCCTTTTTTATATTCCTCCTAATGTTCTTTTCATGCACTCTACGCTTTCGTTGGAGTCTAAAGTGTATTGAGTGATGAATTTTTTTCAATAAACTAGATCCACAAGCTTTCTCATGACATCAGAAATAATTTCTTGCCATTATCTGATATCAGAATCTGAGGACATCTGTGCCCTACTACCACTTGTTTATAAAGGTATCTAGCGGTTGATCCTGCAGTGCATGTCTTAACTTTCTAATGCTTTGATCCATTTGGCGAAATGATCAAAAGCCACAATGATAAAATTTAAATTAACTTAAGGCATTAGATGAAAGTCCTATCATATTAATAGATATGTTGTGAAATGGGGCTGTTAACTGAATCAGTTGGAGCTCAAAGAGCTTATCTAAGGATCTGAAACTCGGGCAGGGTATGCAGAGTTCTATAGCTTAATGTACTTCATATGACATTTGATCCAAATAGAATTGATCTCTCAGGTATGCCAATGTCTTTTTGAATCATTGATGGCCAACATTATTGTGAGCTTCCATTACATGTTTTTTATCATTTGTCAGATGTATGAGTACCGCTTGTCCTTAATTTTCTTCTGAAGCTTCCCATCAATACGCTGTTTCTGGAGAATCTTATTAGGAAAGTCTTCACTTTATCAGTTTTATATTGCCACATGTCTTCTGGTAATCTTATCTGGTTGTAAAAGCATTGCTTTAATGTTCTTGAAGGTGGAGTACAGGCAATTGAGACAGATTATTAGCATTGAGATGCTTGAAGCCTGCTCTTTGTATGATCTCAAAAACACGCCCTTGAAGTTGTAATGCCCATATGGAAAAGCCTCATCTTGATCCTTCATGTTGCGCAGCCAGTGGATTGATGTGTGATCCATCACAGATTGAATTGTACTCCATTTAAGTAGGGTTGAGAGTTTTTCAATGATTGTATCACCTCCAGACGCTCTCTTTCTGTCATAGAGTAATTCTTTTCATCCCTGGAAATGACCTTGGAGTAGTAATTGATGGGGTGGTCTATCAGTTCATCTAGTTGAGCGAGTTTTACAAGCCCAATGCCACTAACATCACTATACAGATAAAGATATCTTGTTGAAATTCACTTAGGCTAGTATTGGTGCCTTAATTGATCTACTTTTGAACTCTTCAAAACCCTGATATTGCTTAATGCCCCTTCAAACTTGGTTTGCTTAATAGATGAGAGGTATGTCTAAGTCTGAAAAAGGGGAACTAAAAACTAATATTATTTCACCATCCTGAGGAAAAATCAGATGTCGTGCATACTTAAAGGCTGCTGCATGGCTACTATAGCTATGATTTTTCTTCTTGAGTCTGGATTCCTTATGGGTAGTCTCATGTCCTGAAATCTTTAGATTTCTTAAATAAGTTAAAAATGCTTCATTTTAGCTTCAGATTAGATTCTCTTAATCAAGTAAACACTTCTCACAGATATTTGAGGTTCTCTTGGAAAGTGAAACTATTACTGTTATTGTTGGAGTTACAGTTCTTTAGTTTTTTGCCAAGGTCTGAAGGTGGGCTTAAAGATCAAAATTTGCAAAAATTGGTCGCATCAGGATTCTAACCTCAGATATAATAAACTTTAAGTTCAGAGCCAAACTCTGAGCCAATTATGCCAGAGGAGGTCAAAAAACAATAGAATGAACTGAGTACCAAATACTTTATTAATTAAATTGTAGTAATATTTATAAGGTATGTAGGGACATGGTGCCTCAAGGATCTTTGTGGCCCCATCCATTCAGGATCTTTCATGGCCTTCCAGATTGATCGCCTATGTGGCATTCTCATTGTATTTCATCACCTCCATGACCGGAGTGGTGGAAACCACACTTCATGTAATTTAAGAAGTAGGGGTGAGACTCCTGAAGTCATCTCCATTAATCCTCAAACGCATGTGGATTCCTGACTAAGTTTCAGATAGGTGCCATTAAGATAAGGCTCTGTTTGAATAGGCTCAAGAGTCGATTCACTGCAGATCAATTCAGAAGTAAGGAATTTGATTCATTTTTCATCTCAAATCCTGACAGCGCCCCCCTCAAGGTCCTGTTGGAAGGGGGTATAGGGCCAAAGGAACCGGACATGCACCCTTATTAACCATGGTCCACTAGGTGACATTGGCAATGGAGTACTCTGACTTCACCTTATGAATAACCTTATAAGGTCCAGACCAAAGAATGTCTAACTTATTCTGTTAACCTCCAGGTCAATGGTGATATAAGAGAACAAGGTCACCTAACTGGAAAGTTGGTAAGGAGTGTCAGCCAATATTAAATCGGGATGTCTCTCTTCCTGAAGTTGTGACAATGACTTGTGTGGCTAGGGATTGAAGCTAGACAATTTCATTGGCTAAGGCCCTAATAGTTAATTCAGAGTTCTCAGGTGTGGAGGTCTCAAGCAATTGCTGGATGATACTTGGTAGCTGGGGTGCACGCCCATATAGGGCTTCAAATAAGACATCTTTATGACTCGGTGGTAGCTTAACCTGTAGGCAAGCAAAGCGCTGGGTAGGTAGTGGTTCCAGCGAGCAGGATCTGAGGCGGCCATCTTACATAAAATAAAGATAATAGTTCTATTAGTGCATTCTATCACCCCATTAGTTGATGGGTGGTAAGGGTCAGTGAAACTCTGAGTAGTTCTGAATAGTGAGGTATGATCTTGTACTGCCTGTGAGGTGAAGTTCAACACAATATCTGAAAGTAAGGTTTGAGGGCACCCATGATGGTCTAGCTGTCGACCTAGGCCCTTAAAGTCCTCTTGTATATCATCCCAGTTTTGGTTGAGGGAGGAAATGGAAGCCTTATTTGCAACCTGCTCTTTTAGGGATTGAATATAAGCGCCCTGAAGGTGATGCTGGCTCTTGAGGGTGTTTAAATGGTTACAAACCCACAACAAGTTTGTTCGAGCTGAGAGATATGACTATCAGTAAGCTTGGTGAAGGCACTAAACTTGTTCATTTCGCCCAACTGTCATGTTCACAGGACCTGAGTAAAGGCACCAACATTAAGGACAAGTCTTGGCGGCAGGAGGTCCAGAAGGTTAAGCTTCAGGCCCTTCCTGATTTCAAGCACACTTTGGACCAACGCTGGGTACAGGCAAGTTATGCCTAGGTTGGTACAAGTGAGGTGCAAGATGCCCAGCCCCTTTTTTGGCTCTTGCATTAAAACGGACAAGCTATATGTTGAACAACGATGGCACAATATGATTAATTGTTGAACAGGGGTTTGAGACCTATTCAATTTACAAAATTTCCAATTCAGGTCAGCCTCATTTCCAATCAATTACTCAAGTTTGGAATATTTCAAAGTATACCAACCTGTTGGATGGAAGTGTGCACCTATTAGTGCACCTCGTCTTAGCACCAATTTCTCTGACAAATGATTCCACAAGGTTTGTTGAATGATGATCCTACAATACCAACCTTCCTTGTTGGTTGTCACTTCTCATAATAAACACTCCATTCGTTTTACAGTTTATTTTAGTTTGACTTTGGTTACCTGTGCGTGGGCCTCTTTGAGAGGGCTCATGTCACATTAGCCAAATTTTTAGCTTTAAAAACAGAAGCATCAGATACACCACGGAATTACCAAGTTCCCTCCAAACCAGGGCCCCGTGCACACTAGCCCCATTCAAAGCTTGGTTAGAAAGGCACTTCAGGCCACAGCCAAGTTTTGCTCTTAGTTAAGACCCTATTTTTGTGTACAGTGCTAAACACCCTTGCCCTATGTCGCTGTAGCTCCAGCCCCCTCTGTTGGGCTACCTTTATATTCACACTGACAAGTTCCCTTGCGTTGGTACTGTGCACTAAGAACCACCACATAGGGAGCTGGAGAGTTATAGATACTTTCCTGACACTGACAGTGCCTCAATGGAGACCCTAGGGTCACGGGGGACTCCATCCACTTGGAGTTTGCACACCAGAGCTACATTCCAAATATTATTGCATAAGGCAGCACAGGGTGTTATCACATCCTTTCACCATGAGTCTTCAGGGCCATCAGGAGTGGGTGCTGTGGGACCTATGGGCCCTTGAGGCCCATGGAGACCCTCTGGTCCTTTGGGTCCTTCACGCCCTTTGAGCCCCTAGGCCCTTCAGGACCTAAACTACTTGAGGGGTAGTAACGAGAGGCCAGCTCCCAATAGTGTTGTTGCAAGGTCCATACCAGATCCTCGACTTGGAGGAGGCACTGATTCTAATTTTCCTCAAGAATTTGGACGTTCTGACACAGCTGGTCCTCAAGATAGCCAGATATCTCGCTATCTAGCATCACAATTTGATCTTGGGCCTTGTTAATCAATTATCAGTTATCAATAATGGACTCATGGTTGTCATGGACAAAGGAGGAGGCTGCGTTGTAGAAATCAATGATTTGGGAGTGTAAGACCTGGGTGAGACCCAGTTGTCGGGAGACTTCATGATGGTGCAACCCAACTAGTTGGAGTAGGTGATGAATAGCTGGGTGAACAAAGTTTCAAAGGTTAGCATTCAGGTCCCAGGGCAAGTTCTCCTGATGACATCTGGGCCAAGGCATAGAGGTCCCACATGGTAGAGGGAACGGAAGAAGCGCGGGAATGGCTGGAGTGAGCACCCATAGAGTAGATGCCATTTATTAATTGTTGGAAAACATTGTTAAGGTCCTTGTACTGAAGTTGGTACCGACTTACATTAACAGAGGGCAGGGAGAACTGGAATGTAGCCCAGAATTCTAACCTCTCAGGCTGCGATGGTGGTACTTCATATTGCAAGGTACTAATACATTGATCAATCTTTCTTGACTGATCAGCATATTAATCTTCAGGACTACTAGTACTCTCCATTGTTTGTGATAGGCGTTTTCACTTAGGACAGCTCAGAACCCCCTGTAGTGAGCACCACATTTTGGCATTGTTACAGTTTTTTATACTGTTGCCAAGGTCCAAAGGTGGGCCCAAAGCTGAAAAATTTTCAAAAAAATGGTCGCACCAGGATTCAAACCTCAGAATATAATAAAATTTAAGTTCAGAGCCAAACGCTGAGCCAATTATGCCAGAGGAGGTCAAAAAATGAAATCTAGACCGAATACCAAATACTTTATTAGATTAAAATGTGTCATTATTTATAAAGTGCATAGGGAAATGGTGCCTCAAGGATCTTCATGGCCCCATCCGTTCAAGATCTTTCATGTCCTTCTAGATTGACCGCCTGTGTGGCATACTTATTGTACTTCGTCACCCCCATGACTGAAGCATTGGAAACCACGCCTCATTTGAAAAGGGAAGTAGGGTGAGACTCATGAAGTCATTTCCACTGATCCTTGAACGCATGTGGGTTCCTGACTGAGTTTGTTATTTGTGCCATTAAGATAAGGCTCCAAAATAGGTTTGAGAGTCAATTCATTGCAGCTCTATTAGGAAGTAGGGACGTTAATTCGTTTTTCATATCAAAGCCTGACAATTATATTGTTTAGATAGATCAGCACTGGATAGTCTGAGATCCCCAAAGATTTGGTACATCGCTCTTTGGAAAATTGAGTTGGCGTTTCACAGCCCCTGTGGTATCATCATAGGTACAAATAATCCTTGACTGCTGATCAGGACGCACTTCTCTTGATCCCCAAGTGAGAGCTCCATATGTCAATATCACTAGCCAGATCCATTGTGGGGAAATACTTTAATCATCCCAAATGCTTCAGGGCATGGGCTATTTGAAAATTTGGATAAAACTTTTTCTTTGTAATTTTGTTCAACTAGTGGTATTCCATAGCCACATGGTGTGTTCCGTCCTTCTTGCATACTAGTAGCAGCGGCGAATCCCATGGGCTTGCTGAGGGTTTAATTAAGCCAGCTGCAAGAGATGATCTGATCTTTGGTAAATTTCGTCCTCAGCTTTTGAACGGTGGTATGCTTTAGAATTTTTGGATTGCAGATCCAGTGTCCATCCAATGAGCCTCTCCTTTGCACAATTCATAGTTGTTTTATCCAGAGCTGAACATGTCATTTGCCCATACAGGAGCTCTTCTAATTTATTTGCTCCTTGCTGGTCACATCCCTTAATCCTAACTCACCAAAGTTTATAACATATTATTTTGACTCAATGATGTTCGTAGTTTGACAATATGGCTTGGGTGATGACTTGTCCCATATCAACATGAAAAGGATGGGTAGTGATGTTCTTCAATATGACAGTCAGCTCTCCGGTTTATTTGTTATCAAAGAACCAGGAAAAACTCTTGTCTCTTACTCTCTGATTCTATTTTGAAAGTAAACTTCAGGTGCTAAGTTTGGAGGTATCTAACACTTATTGAGAGTAAAGTTGTCTTTGTTCATCTGGTATGATCTCCATGGCCTCACTAGAAATCAGTGCTGGTCCTTCCTCTGCGCTAACCATTACAGGTAGTTGTTTACGCCCTTTCTTTAGGGGGTAGTGTATCAGGTATATTAACTAATTGGTATCCACCAAACACGTCCTCTTTTTTCGTGCCTTAGCATCTTTATCCTTGAACATCAGTGGTAGTTGTTAGCTGAGTATACTCACAGTACTGGTGGTGAAGTCAATCTTAGCACCAAGCTTGAGTAGAAACTGGGTGCCGATTAAGAATTTGTAGTGGTCGTTATCTAGAAATAATTCAAGGGCCATCAGAACCATGCGCCTAAGATGTAATAGCAACGCTGAATATGCTCCTAAGGCGAGTGTGACAGCTGATTCAGCTGTACAGTACTTGACATTGTAGTCTAAATAGGGCATAAAATTAAGTCTACTTCACTAACTTGATATAAAATTGACAAGTGCTCCAGTATCTAGTAAATTCAAGACGCAAACCCTCTGAATCATCACTTTAACCTTTATAACATTCTTTTCAACGGGTTTCTAGTGTTAAAATGTCAGTGGATGACTTTTTAAAGTGCTTTAAAGCTTCTCTCTTTGTTGTATCCTTATTAGTAGCCTCAGTATATGGCTTTATGCTCTTAAAGGTAGATATCACAAGCTACTCTCCTTCTTTTAATGGTGTTGAACCTGGTAGGTTAAGTGGCCTGTTCAAAACATGTATCATTCAATCCAATTCTATCAATTCCATTTACTTGTAGTTGAACAGGTACAGCCACCACATTAGGTGACATAGTAAGTGGTATCCTGAACTGAATACATCCTTATCTTCATGATTATCTTCCCCTTAAGTGTGTAGATCCATCAATTAACTACAATAGTGGCACCTTTGTTAGGGGGTACATCCTTCTCAGTGGCGTTCATTAGACAAGAAAGCCAAAATTTTGCATGTCTATGGCACTTACTGCAGAAAGGTTCTCTAGGAGGCTTTATGTACTAGTTTAGAGTCTTATCTCTAGGATTTTTTTCTTCTCATGAGCAACATAGACAGCTTTGCTTGTTCTTCTAGAAGTTTAATACATTGTAATTCATTTTTAGGCTCCTTGAAATTGATTTAGGCCTCTTGATGGCATTCAGCAACATTGCGGCCTTGATGGCTAAAGTCATGTGCATCTTAAAAAGAGGAATGTTCCCAAAGGAACTTAATAGCTCTTTTTGCAGTCAGTATGTCTAAGGCTCCTGTTGTACATAAAGTTTAAGCCTTGAGATAGTAACGTGACATAGTTAGCAACTGACTCGCTCTTTCCCATATTCATGAGCAGGAAGTGTTGGACAATTACAAGTCTAATGTATTAAAAAGAGAGGTTTGGGGGTAAATGATGAAAAGATCTTCCAGAAGACTCTGGTCAATTCCCGGTGGAACCCCTATAATTGGGGTAATAATTTTACTAGTACTTCACAGGCAAAAACTACAAGTTTGGGTAGTTGAATTGTGCCAACTATGTGGCAAATTCAGGGGAGTCATTGGATGCTCCTCTCAGGCCACTTTTAATTTAGTACAATCTAACCCACAGAGACTGGTCCCTTTTTTGGTCAGAGGGGTTCCATCAAGGTGAAAATATTTTACCGCCTTCTGATTGGACTAAATATATAAAATTCCTGCCTCAGAGGTTCATCTTCATGGCTGGCACTCCACCATATTCCCTCTCATTAAAGTGAGGCGTGTCCCAACTGATCCAATTGGTCAATATCTCGTATTACCTAATTCAGACTTTACTAAGCAATCTGAACTTCTAGCCTTGACATTTTATTTACTACGTATTGACTTATTAAGAGTAAAGTCTTACCCCTCGTGATAACTAATAAAATTTTTATATAAACCAGACCTTAAGTTATTTTAGCAATAAATATTAAATTTAATTATAAGTGGTCTACCAACTTCCCTAAAGTTATCTAATCTAGCAGTAGAGAGTGAACTATATCCTGCAAAATAATTGTGGAAATCCAGTGAAGAATAGCACCTGCGAGCATCAAAACCCTGGGTCCCACAAGTGGTGCTCACTACTTGGGATCCTGTACTCTACAAACCTTAGTAAAATTGGAGGCGTTTGGAGTAAGCCACCCTTACAACCTCCCCGCAGCTTCTGAACTCAGGTTAGCCACTGTAGAATAACATCTAGAGAATGCTCTATCTCGCCTCAAAAATCTTGAAAAGCACCCTTTCTCATGGGGTGCCTCCAGTGATTCAAAAACCCTCTTTGCGAGACATGTTTACCCCCAGGTGAGGGTAGCATTTCCTCGTTTCTCTATGTATATGAATCTGTTGTGGAAGGAACCTCTGATTATCAAAAAACTAAATACCTCCTCCCTTGCTTAAGTCGCCTGGCCCAAAAGATAATGGTTTCAAATATGGCCACGCTCAGCACCTGGGCGGAGGTGAAGGAAGCACTCTTTGAAAAATTTGGTTCAACCAAAAGCTTACATCGGAGGAAACAGTCCTTCATGTGCCTTATCATTCAGAACAAAGAATTGATCTCCTCTTTTGTTATTGGTTCTATAGTGAAGCTCAGCCATACATACTTGCAAAAATGCTACCCCTTGAAGATGCTCTTGTGGCCATCCTAACTGGCTTAGCTTCTCACTCTCCTATAGCTCGGCATCTTGTGTCCATCAAATGTCACCTCTGGACTATCTGTGATATCTAGGAGGCTCTGCTGGAGATTTCCAATATTTATAGCTTTATAACTCCTTATATTACTCAACCGTAGCCCCACTAAAGGAGGCTATGATGATCCCTATGGGCCCCCTATGCAGGTTATTACTCTGAGCCCAGCACCTGCGGTGCATTAAAACCTGATCTTCCTCCACCTAGCCAGCCTGAGGTTCTCAAGCTAGTAAGTCGGAGTGCATCATCTTCATTGAGGCAGCGCTCCCAGCCCCCATCTTGACACCATGATCATCGCTTGTCAGCCAATGAGACCACCATTTGGTTCCAAAGCCTGCTCATAATCCTAAACCCTCTCTTGGGTGCCATTTTCCCCTCTAATAATGTGTTAAACGACTAGGCTACCAAAGCTGAACCACCTGTTTCCCAAAAGCACACAGCCGCTGATTAACCCAAAATTGGCGTAGTTAAAGCATCCACCTCCACGACGCTATCCCCCAATCACTCCTCAGGCCATCTATTGTCTGAAACCAGTAGCCATGGTGCAGCACAAACCTCCTACTTTGCAGGTTGAAAATTGCGCCGTGATAACTCCAACGCCTTCCTCAAAAGCAAAAAAGTAGATGAGTACCAAAAATCCCTTCCATGTAAGGAGAACAAGCCAGTTTCTCAGCCCCCTCTTAGCAACTCTTTGGTATGCATTGACAAACCCTCTGATGATGAGTCTGAAGAGGGTGGTGAAGACATGGACTATTATGTCTTGGGAACCCCAATGGAAGTGAAGATTCTGGATAGGTTGAGGCCTGAAAGAATTGATATAGCCATAGTACCACTACTACCTATCTCCAAAATTGTTGAGGTTTTCAGAGTTGATGATACTGCCAGTGATTCTGAACAGCTTAATGGTACAGTGATCCGATCTACTCAGCAGGTTCATACCATCCAATCTATAGGAAATAACTATCCTGCAATGGCTAAACGCCTTGCCTCCACTCTCCATTTGAAGGAGGTTCTTGCCCTCCCCCATAATTTTAGCAGCACAATAACTCATGTAGATGTTGTTTTAAATAAGGTGAAAGTTCTAGTCATTCTTGATATGTGTGATCCAGTGATAGTAGTCTCTTCAAGGCTCATCAATAAAATTAAGTTGGCACCTGACCTGGACTATTCCCACAAGTTTGGAACTGCAGGGCCAGCAACATGTGAGCTATGGAGCCTATCCTTCTCTAACAGTACATATTGGGAAGCTCCTCCTGTCTGCCCCACTGTGGCATTGGAAAATAATACATACAACTTGCTCATTGGATGCAATTCATTATTTAGTATGACGGAATTATCAACATGAAACAGGGATTTCTCTCTCTTCTAAATTACGAAGTTCCCCTAGTCTTTACCAACGATGAGCCTAAAGAGAAAGAATACAGATATAAGTTTAAGTACCCTTCTTCCTCCCTAACCCTTACTTATACCACATCGGGCAGAAACACAAAAAAGTTTTCTGACTCCATGGATGCTTCAGAGGGACTTCCATTGTATGCATCAGAGGAGGTAGTAGTAAAAGTGAGTGAGAAAAAGGTGATAGACACCAAGATTACTATGCAAATTTCTTGCAACTGCCTACTGCACTTAACAAGCCTTGATGGGATAAGTCCTTTGGAACCTTAGGTGTTGCTGGGTATCCTAGATCCTTCCTACCAGTGACCCATCAATCTCCTGCTAGGGAATCTTACTAACAAGGACATTTCCGTAAAGGAGCATCAGGAGGTTGGAAAAGCCCTGCTGATTCCAATTGAGGACATCTGACAAGTTTATTATATTGGGTCTACGTTAGATATGGAACTACCTATGGATCAATTCGATATGTACTCTGCCCCACATTCAGCTTTCTTAAGGATCTAAACCCCGCAAAGCTTAATAAAAGTTCATTCTTTACTAGAGTCTTATAGCGACATATTCTCCAAATCTGATAATGATTTTGGACACATGAAGTGTTGGACTCATACCATTGACGTTGGTGATGCTCAGAATATTTAATTTAGGCCTTATTGGAAATATAAAGTTGAGGAGCTCCAAATGAGGATAGGGCTGAAACAGTTGATGGATGCGGGGCTGCTGGTGCCTTCTCAAAGCCCTTGGTCGTCCCCACTTCTACTGATAATGAAGAAAAATAGAGGTCATTGGGTAGTTTTGGACTACCATAAATCGAACTACATCACAAATAAGGATAGCTATCTTATCCCCCACATTAATGACGCCCTAGCCCAACTCTCCAGCTCTAACAACTTTTCCGCCATAGATTAAGCTAACGATTTATTGGAAAATAGACCTTTCTCTCCAAGGCCAGGATAAATGCGCTCTTATTTGCAGTGAGAGTCTCTTCCAACCTACCTGACTACCACAAGGGTTGTGCAACACGCCTGCAACTTTCCAGAGATC
Organism: Massospora cicadina; assembly: GCA_022478985.1. Lineage (NCBI taxonomy): Eukaryota > Fungi > Entomophthoromycota > Entomophthoromycetes > Entomophthorales > Entomophthoraceae > Massospora > Massospora cicadina. The sequence goes on from JAKSZP010000115.1 coordinate 124,045, forward strand.
AATGGAATATATCTTGCAGGATCTAATATTAAGCTGCGTCATTTTCTATCTTGGGGATATCGTGGTCTTTTCCAAGACCTTTAATGATCATCTTACCCACTTGAAAAAAGTGTTCCAACGACTGCGAGCTTCTAACATTAAATTGCAGCCACCAAAATGTACGTTCTTCCAGATAAATCTAAATTCCTTGGACATGAAATCTCGCAAGTTGGGATTCAAACTTAACAAAATAAGGTCGCAGCTATATCCAAGTTATCTGCTCCCAAAACCCTCCATGACATCCAAATATTCTTGGGCATGTTGAGGTATTACCATCAATTCATCCCCAAGTTTGCCCAGCTCAGTGAGCCCCTTGTCCGTCTCTTGGCTAAGGACATTCCATTTCATTGGGGTGTGGAACAAAAAGCCGCGTTTGAGACTCTGAAGGAGTTATTGCAACAACGGCCAATCCTCTGCAACCCTGACTATGTCAAGCCCTTTATGCTGTTTATGCATGCATCTGATTACGCCGTTGGAGCTATCTATTTCAATTGGATGAGAATGGGGTTGATCACCCTGTGACCTACTTCAGCAAAATTCTCTCAAAAGCTGAAAACAACTACAGCGTCACTAAGAAGGAGTGCCTTGCTGTCCTGCTCGCTGTAAAGCACTACCACCCCTTCTTACAATGGACTTTCCTTAAAATGATTACTGACCAAGCATCCTTAAAGTAGTTACAGAATATGAAGGACCCCACAGGACAGTTGGCTCGCTAGGCGTTGAAGCTTTATCATTATGACATGGAAATTGAGCATTTGGTGGGAACTAGCCATATGAATGTTGATGGGTTGATGCTGCTGACTACTCTTCATTTAGAAAATAGTGAAGCTGAGAGGTTACATGACCTCCTGATGACTCCCAATGCACGGTGATGAGGATGAACCTGTGCAAAAGATGCTAGCTCGGCACTTACACAATACCAAAGTTGAAAGTGGAAAGTTGTACAAGAAAATAGGGGTGAACTGGTTGCCCTATCTCCGGCCATCAGCTTGAGTACCTGTCATTTTGGAGTCCCTTTCTATTTTAGGGCATAGTGGGGTATGGACGACTTATAAGTGGGTTAAAGAGTGTTATTACTGGGAGGTCATCATGGAAAATATAACCGAGGTCCTGGACGCCTACCTGACCTGCAGGAAGAAATCCAGCTTCAAGACACAGTATCAATACCAACCCACTACGTGTAAGGAGAGTGCTATAACTCTCCTGTCCCCAACGTGGTAGTGCATAGTGCACAGGGACAACGCCAGGGAACTAGTTGGTAGTACAAAAGTTACTAAAGCCCAGCAGAGTGAGCTTGATCTAGATTAACTCAGGTAGAGAAGGGTTATCAGTGAAAAAGTAACCAAAAGGGAGACTCATGAGTCTTGGAGGGGTAATGTATGAGCCCTAGGCTGGAGAGAACCTGGGCTGCCCAATAGTGCGCGGGCAGATAAATTTAAAGTAGATAAAAGTAAATGGTTAACGTTATGCAAGACCTCCTCAAAGAGGTCCATGCACAGGATTGTCCAAGATAACATAAGTTAAAAAAAACGGTGTACCAGAGAAGGGTTTTTTACTAGGGAGAAGTTGACCAATGGGAGAGATTGGTCTTGACTTGAGAGATTTCATGGATTTTAGGTAAACAATCAATCAAGGGAAGCAGGTTTAAGCTGAGGTACACCAATAGGCGCACGCTTCCATCAGGCAATACACGGTATTTGGTAATCAACCAAACTTGGGTAATTGATTGTAATAGTGGCTGACTTGAACTGGAAAGTTTAAAAATTAATGGGTTTCAAGCCCCGTTCACCTAAAAACTGAAGCAAACCGTTTTATTTAACAAAAAGCTGGTTCATTTTAACACACCTTCTGTTATGAAGGGCTGAACTTCTCTAGCATCCCTGGGACCAACCTGGGCATATCTCGCCTCAACTCAGCATCGATCCAAGGTATACTTGAGGTCAGGGAGGCCATCCAACTTCACCTTCTTAGCCTCTTGACATGCAGCTTTGTTCCTTGGATTTTTCCCCATGATTATATCATTTTCCAGACATGACAATACGCCTCAACAAACCTTCCACACAATAAGCCTAGATGTGGTTAATCCTCTATCCCAAACAACTGGAGAAAGTCGATATATCTTGGCCGGAATTAATCATTTCATCAAGTGAGTTAAAGCTGTGGCTCTCCCTGCTCGTATGACCAAGACCACGGCCACCTTTCCTCCATCATAATATTTTATTGACATGGTTGCCTTAGGTTATTCTCTGTGATAATGGAAAAAAACTTCACCTCAATGGTGGTGAAGATCCTCACTACCACCATGGGCACAAACAGCTCTTTTTGGCCCCTTATAACCCCTCAACCAATGGTACCATGGAGAAAGCAAATGGGCCCTGGTTTCTATATCATGAAAAATGGCCACTTCAGACCCCCTTCAATGGTATCAGTACTTACCAAGTGCCCTCATGGCCTACTGTATCAGTTACTATAGAATCCTTAAGATGTATCCTTTTGTGTGTTGTATGGACAGGAACCTGAGGTGCCAGCATTATTAGACAAAGAAATTTTCACTGATAGGACTGACCCTGAGCAAGCCATGAAGAAGTTGGCCCAGCACATCATTCAGTTACAATCAGAGGCTATGATTAATTTGGCCAAAAATGTCACAAAAGAGGGTCAACCCGCTAATGAGCTCCAGACCCCTCTTCCTTCCTTCCTTCCTTCCAAGTATCTGACTTGGTGCTTTACTACCACAATCGTATCACCCCTATAAAGGAGAAACTTGGATCTATTTGGGAAGGGCCTTTTGTAGTCAATTACAAATGAGAGGAGGAATACTCCATCAAATCCCTTGCTACAGGAGTTACTATCAACCAAGTTCATGGCTGATTCTTGCAGCATCATTCTCCCCAAAACACTCTTGAAGGGTGATGTCAGAAAATTATAAGTCCAATGTATATAAAAGAATGGTCTTAAGGTAAATGATGAAAAGATTGGCCAAAAAACCCTGGTCAATTCCCAGTAAAACCCCTCTAATTGGGGTAATAATTTTACTAGTACTTCACAGGCAAAAACTAAAAGATTGGGTAGTTGAATTGTACCAACTATGCGGCAAGTTTAGGAGTTCATTGGATGCTCCTCTCAGACCACTTTTAATTTAGTAAAATCTAACCCGCGGAGACTGGTCCCTTATATAGTGTCATAGGGGGTCCATTAAGGTGAAAATAGTTTACCACCTTTTTTTGGACTAAATATATAAAGTTCCTGCCTCACAGGTTCATCTTCATGGTTGGCCTCCACCATCTTCCCTCTCATTAAAGTGAGGCGTGTCCCAACTGATCCAATTGGTCAATATCTCATATTACCTAATTCAGACTTTACTAAGCAAACTGAACTTCTAGTCTTGACATTTTAAATACTAAGTATTGACTTATTATGAGGATTTAATACTTACCCCCTGTGATAACTAATGAAAAACTTATATAAGCCAGAACTTTAAGTTATTTTAGTAATATTAATTTCATTATATATGGTCTACCAACTCCCTTGAATATATTCAATCCAGCAGCAGAGGTTTAAACTTCTGAGAAATAATTGTGAAATTCCAGGGCAGAATAGCACCTGCGAGCATCAAAACCCTTGGATCCCACAGTAAGTATTGCTTCATATTCTGGACGTCTTATTCATTTCTGAACTCTGACAGGAAGATGTTCTTCACTCTATTTAAGGTTAAGCCAGGATGTAAACTTGCTCTGAGAATCTCTTTGAGTCTTAGAACTCTAGCAACTTTATACGTGGCTAGCCTTATGGAAAGCACTTAGGACATCCATGCTGTTACATACTTCTGTAGAAAACATTTGATGTTCCCTCGCCAGGTGTAAAAATGATAAAAAATAGAGCTTAGAGTTCGGGCCATCTTTGATAGTTTTAACGCACATCATGCATGTTGGCGCATCAGAAAATTGAGTATCAAAGTTTGGTGTCACAAACGTAGTAGATGTTCGAGATGATGCAGATCTAGTTGTAGTGCAGCCCAAAGTTGATCTTTTAAATCATCCAAACTCTTTTCAAAGGTATACAGCATATAATTAAGCTGGTTAAACTATCCCATAGTATTTTAAGGTGCAGATGATCACATAATCTTGTTTTCAAGGTTAACAGTCTTTTTTAAATCTATAAATGGTGGTTTTTATTGTCTCTGAAGTCGAAGCTCCACATTACAATTGGTATGTTGGCAATGCAGGCTCTTCTAGTGATCTTATTGACACATTGATTTGATTTTATAAATCTGTTACTTATATTATATAATATATGGAGTCTTGAAAAGACGGTTTCATCATGGCTTGCCAGTAGTTCAGAAGAATCTTCGCCATGATAGGCTCCATATCTTCAATGGCAATTTCTTTCTCATTCTTTTCACTCTGGTATAATGGTGTTACTCCTGTAGTGAGCACCACATAAGACCATCAGTCCTCACTCACTTATTTGGTTGGCTGGTTTTCTGTGTAGGGGTTCTGTTCCACACAGATAAAGCCAGGTGCATTTCTGAAGGCGCATGATCATCCTTACTGAGTAGATTTTCTTTTATTTCTACCTAATTCAGCATTAATGTCTCATTGTAATTGCTCATTGCTTTTCTGGAGGATTTCTTGTTGACACTCATGAAAAAATCTTCCATATGTTGACCCACCATAAAACTCAACGAATTTCCGACCAACTCTTACTTGGTTTTATCAGCAATTAGATATTTTATCAAACGAGTATAAAACTCTTTAGATTTAGAATACTTACTAACGATATCTTTACTTAAAACAATATAATTAAAAACAAAGGATAAACTTAAGATTCTGTGGGTAAAGCTTCTTTGGTATAAAATCGAAGTATGTATACTTTTTAAAAAATTCAGGATATAAACTATATGTATATTAAAAATAAGATATGATTGTGGTATAGTAATACTTTAAGGGCTTCTTGAACCACTTGTGAGTCTCTTCTTAATTTATATATTGGTGTTGAAAATTTGTTCAATGATTATATCTGCAAGTAACCCACAAAGTGGACATCCCTGTACCAGGATGTTTATTAGCCCTTGCTCATTAACAAACTCTGGGTCTGAGGCTGCAATATCTCTTCTGGTTATCTCTTCTTATCTCAATTTATAAAAAAGTGATGATTGTGTTGAGAATCATAGGATGGCGCTGCTGCGATGTGCCTTGCTTCAGGGTTTTGACCATCCATTATATTGGTTGATTATCTTTTTGGGTGATATTCAGATGGAAGATTCAATTTAAATTATTGGAGTAATTTGGTTTACATCTTAGTTTTATCATTTTGTAATTGGCCATTTCCAATGTAGCTTTTCATCATATTCTTTTAGACAATTAAATGACTGATATGTAATAAGAGTGATTTGGAGGTTGAAAAATATTGGCCAAAAGATCCCAGTCAATTTTTTTGGGAACTTCTAAAATTGGGATAATCCTTTTATCATTCACCTCAGCCAAATTGCTTGATTGCTGTTATTCAGGCTGCGCTGACCCTGCGGTGGAATCAGGGAAATCATTTTGAGGTCCTGAAATCTGATTAGATAAATTATTAAATCTTTGACCCACAGGGTTATTATACCCATTAATGGCCATCTATCAGCCATCATGTTGAGGCAAGGCGAAGTTTGAGAGATTTGATAAATACAAACTCACGTTCCCTAATTTGGCTATTTGTGGCCTAATCTGAATTTCGTACCCCCCACTTTGCGCCTCAATACATTTATATACTAAACATTGAGATAGTAAGAGGGTTCGCTTCTTGACCTCAAAACTATTACTAATAAAAATCTTATAAAAACCAACCCTTTACATTGAATTATAAGTGTTAGTATTTTATTTGTTAGTGTTTAACTAACCTCCTGATAATACTTATCCCAGCAGTAAAGAAACCCACTTCTCCTGCAAGTTATTATGATAATTAAGTCTAAACGCACCAGCGAGCAACCCAAAAGCCTGAATTCCTACAAGTGGTGCTCACCACAGGTGACTGCACACCACAGACTTTTAAAAAAAATGGAGGCTTTTGGGGTGATAGAATTTCTAGCCTCCCCGCTACCATTTAAACTAAGGATAGCTGTGTTGGAACAGCAGCTAGCCAATGCTCCATCTCAACTTAAGATATTTGAACAGCTATCCACTAAAGTTATCTCCAGACCCCCTTCCAAGAAATTTTTACCCCAGGTGAAGGTAGAATTACATCTTTTCTCTTCATCAAAGAGTTGGCTATGGAAGGCATGACTGACCATCACAAAACAACTATGTCCTTCCCTGTTTAAGTCACATGGCACAAGAGATAGTAGTTCCATACATAGACGCTTTTTATACCTGGGTTTAAGCTAAAGATATGCTTATGAATGAGTTCAGCTCCCTAAAAGTTTAGTGTGAAGGAAATAGACCTTTATGCGCCTTAGCCTGAAGGAGGGCAAATAAGTTGCATCATTTTTTAGTTGGTTGTACAATGAAGCTCAGCCCCTGCTACTCGCAACAATGCTACCTCTTGATGACACAATTGTTGCAATTCTGAGTGGGTTGATTTCTCGCCCTTCGCTAGAAAGGCATTATATCTAAAATAAAAGGCATTTCTGGAGCATACTGGATGTAAAGGATGATTTATTGGATGTTTAAGATCTTTATGAAGTTGGGATTCCCTATGGAGTGGGGCTAAAATTGCAAGCCTTAACCATTGAGGATCTTTCCACTGTAGCCTAGCAGAAGGAGTCCACGCCAACCTTACTGACCCCTCCATTGCTGATTAACCATCCAAAGCCAGTTCCATTGGGACGTCCTAAATTTAATTAATCTCCTCCATTAGAGTTGGCCAGAGGGCACCAGGGGTGATAAGGTCGGGCTCTCCTCCCTCATCTGCAACCCCATTAGCCCTACAATATTAGTTGAGGTCTCACCACCCCCACGCTCTCTTGTAAGAGGTCCAGCACTGTGGCTCTACCCTCACGTCCCTCAAAGCCGTCCTCCATAATAACCACAGACTCTCCTCAGACCACGCACCTGAAGGATTCTTATCCCTAAGTAGCCCAAAAAGTAGGTGCAGCTACGATTCTCATTTAGAGTTTAAAAGGGTAGATGAACGTCAAAAGGCCATCCCCTGCGTGGAGAACAAGCCTATTTCTCAAGCCCTTCTTAGCAACTCTTTGGTATTCATTAACAAAACATTTGAGGATGAGTATGAAGGGGATTGGTAAAGATGCAGAAATTTGTGTCCTGGGAGCTCCAATGGAAGTGCAAATACTGAATAAGTTGAGGCACAAAAGAATAGATATGGCCATGATACCCTGATAGACCTATCTCCAGCAGGTATTGAGGTTTTCAGAGGCGATTTATACCACTAGTGATGCTGACCAGCTTTTAGAACAGTGTTCCAATCAACTCAAAAGGTTTGTACCCTCCAATCTATTAAAGAAATAACCTGCGATGGCTCAGCGTCTTGCCTTCTCTTTCCATTTGAAGAAGGTTCTTGCCCTCCCCCTACTTTTGGTAGCACTATAACCAAGGTGGAGGTTGTCATCAATAAGGTGCGAGTTCTAGCACTCCATGATACAGGTGCCCTAATAAATATGGTCTCTTCAAAGCTTATACATAAATTAAGTTGACGCCTGACCTGGGATATTCATAAGAGTTTGAACTTCAGGGCCCAACAACACGCGAGCTATTGGAGCTTACTCTTCTCTACCCATACAAATTTGGGAACTCTTTTCTGCTTCCGCTGTGGCATTGGACAATAACGCATACAACCTTCCCATTGGCACTTATTCATAATTGAGCATGACGGAATTATCAATATGAAACAGGGATTTCTCTCCCTTCTCAATTATGAGGTTCTTTTAGTCCTTACAATTGATGAGCCTAAGAAGAAAGAATACACCTGCGTCATTGAGTGCCCTTCCTCTGCCCTCTACTTACTTTATACCACATCGGGCAGAAACACAAAAAAGCTGCCTGACTCCGTGGATGCTTCAGGGGGCCTTCCATTGTATGCGTCAGAGGAGGTAGTAGTGAATGCAGGTGAAAAAAAGGTGATAGACACCCAAATTACTGTGCAAATCCCCTAAACTGCCTACTGCACTATCAAGAATTGATAAGATAAGTCCTTTGGAACCTTGGGTGTTGCCAGGTATCTTAGACCCTGCCTACCAGCGGCCCATTAACCATTTGCTGGGGAATCTTACCAACAAGGACATGGTTGTAAAGAAGCATTAAATGATTGAAAATCCCTGTTGATTCCAATTGGGGACATCCAACAAGTCTATTATATTGGGTCTATGTTAGATCTGGGACTACCAACTGACCAATTGTTATGCGCTTTGCCCAACGTTCAGATTTCCAATGATTTAGCTCCTGCTGAGCTCGAGAAAGTTCAAGTCCTATTGGAGCCCTATAGTGACCTCTTCTTAAAATCTGATACTGACTATGGGCATATGAAGGATTGGAGTTACACCAGTGTTGTTGGTGATGCACGCCCTGTTTGATCCAAGCACTATCAAAAACCAAAAGTTGGGGGCTCCAAATGAGGATGAAGCTGAAACAGCTACTAGATGTGGGGCTAATGGTGTTTTTTAAAGCCTTTGGTCATCTCCTTTATTGCTCATAAAGAAGAATGGCGGTTATTTGGTAGTGATGGACTACCGCAAACTGAATAACTTTATCAAAAAGTATTGTTACCTATCCCCTTAATTGATGGCGCTTTGGCCCATCTCTCTGGATCCAAGGTATATTCCGCTATGGATTTAGCTAGTGTATACTAGCAGATGGACATTTCCCTCCAAGACCAGGAGAAATGTGAGCTTATCTCTAGCTGAGGCTTAACTCAACCCATTCAGCTACCCCATGGGTTGGCCAATGAGCCTGCCACGTTTCAGTGAGCCATGGAACAAATACTGCAGGATCTCAAGCTGAGTTTTATGATTGTCTATCTTGATAACATCACTGTCATCTCACAAACTTTCAACGAGTACCTCTCCCACCTAAAGGAAGTCATCAATGCTTGCAGGCCTCTAACATTAGATAAAGCCCTCCAAATATACTTTATTTCAGAAAAGTTAGATTTCCTGGGCCACGCTATCTACCCAGATAGAATTTAGCCTCTCCATGACAAGGTTGAAGCAATATCAAAGATGCCTGCGCCTAAAACCCTCCATGACATGCAGTTATTCTTGAGCATAATGGGATACTACCATCAGATCACCCCAAAATTCGCTCAGCTCAGTGAGCCCCTCATACGCCTCTTAGCGAAGAACACCCCTTTCAATTAGGGAGCGGAACATAAGGCTGCATTTGAAACGCTAAAAAATTTGCTGCAGAGAAGGCCAATCCTACGCCACCCTTGAATATGGTGAACCCTTCATGCTGTTTACCATCGCCTCCAACTATGCTGTTGGAGCTACCATGTCTCAATTGGATGAGCATAAGGTTAATCATCCTGTATCATAATTCATCAAGATGCTTTCTAATACTTAATGAAACTATAGCGTCACTGAGAAGGAGTGCCTTGTTGTCTTTCTCGCCATCAAATATTACCATCCTTTCTGTATGGAAACTCAAATAAAGTGGTTCTGACCACGACTTTTTAAAGTGTTTACAGAATATGAAGGATCCCACTGGGCAAATTGGAACTTTGGGCTTTGAAGCTCCAACACAATGATATGAACATTGAGCACAAATCTGGAACGAGCCACATGAATGTCAATGGGTTGACACAGCTTCCAGTCCTTCACTTGGACAATAATGAAGCTGAGAGGCAACATGACTCCTAATGACCCCTTCCACATGGGAAGGTGAGGATGAACCTGTCCAGAAGATGCTAGCTCGGCACTCCTGTAACATTAAGGTAGATAATGGGAAGCTATACAAGAAAGTGGGAGTGAACTGGTTTCCCTACCTCAGATCATCTAAGCGATTACCTGTCATTATGGAGCCTTACGCCATCATAGGGCGTAGCAGAGTGCGGAAAACCTATGAGTAGGGTAAACAACGGTGCTACTGGGAAAGGTCATGGTAATCATAATCAGATTCATGGATGCCTGTATGACATGCAAAAAGCAATCCAGCAACAAGACCAGGTATAAGTATCAAACTACCACTCCTAAAGGCCCTTCCACACGATAAACTAGATGTGATTGGCCCTCTACCCCAAAATATGGGTTGAAATCGATATACATTGGTAGGGATTGATCACTTTACCAAATGAGTCAAGGCTATGTCTCTTCCAGCTCATACGGCCAAAGCCACGGACACTTTCCTCCCCCAGTATATCTCTACTAGCTATTGTTGCCTCAGGTTCTTCTCTGCGACTATGGGAAAACCTTCAACTCCATAGTGGTTAATATTATAGACACTTCTATGAAAACCCAGCAACTTTTCTCACCTATTACAACCTTTCCACCAATAGTACTGTTGAGAGAGCTAATGGAACCTTGGTTTCTATCTTAAGGAAGATGGCTACTTCAGGCTCTCTTCACTGGGATCTATATCTTCCCAGTGCCCTCATGGCCTACTGCATTAGTTATCACCAGATCCTCAAGATGTCCCCTTTCTGTGTGTTGTATGGCTGAGAACCTTATGTTCCAGCTTTACTAGCCAAAGATGGTTTTTCAGCATGGATTGATGATCCACACTAAGACATGAAGAGGTTGGCGCAGAACATTATCCAGTTACAGTCAGAGGATATGACTAATTTGGCCAAAACTGTTACTAAAGAGGCCAAGCTGCTTATGAGCTCTGGCCACCTCTATCTTTCTTCCAAGAGTTGGACTTGGTACTATACTATTACAACCATATCATGCCTTGAAGGAAACGCTTGGGTCCATCTGGGAAGAGTCTTTCATTATCACCTATAAGGGAGGAGGGTGAGTACTCCATTAAATCCTTTGCTTCTTGAGTTACCATTAAATGAGTGCATGAACAGTTCTTACAGCTTTATACCCCCCTACCACTCTTGAAGGCGGTTTTGTCAAGACAATTACAAATCTGATTGTGTAGTAAGAGTGATTCGGGGTTCAATGAGGATAATATTGGCCAAAAGATCACAGCCAATTTTTTTGGGAACTGCTAAAATTGGGATAATCCTTTTGTCATTCAACTCAGCCAAATTGCTTGATTGTTGTTATTCAGGCTGCGCTGACCCTGCGGTGGAATCAGGGAAATCATTTTGAGGTCCTGACATTTGATTAGATAAAACATTAAATCTTTGACTCACAGGGTTATTATACCCATTAATGGCCATCTATAGGCCATCATGTTGAAGCAAGGCGAAGTTTGAGAGCTCTGATAAATACAAACTCATACACCCCAATTTGGCTATTTATGGCCTAATCTGAATTTCGTACCCCCCACTTTGAGCCTCAATACATTTAAATACTAAGCATTGATATAGTAAGAGGGTTCGCTTTTTGAATCCAAAATTATTACTACTAAAAATCTTGTAAACCCAACCCTTTACATTTAATTATAAGTGTTAGTATTTTATTTATTAGTGGTCAAATAATCTACTGATAATAGTTATTTTGGTAGTAGAGAAACCTAGTTCTCCTGAAAATTATGTTATATTCAATTTAAAAGCACCAGCGAGCAAGTCAAAAGTCTGAATTCCCGCATAGCCCAATGTAAATTCTTTTGCACACCCAAAGGAAAAGTGGGGTTGATCTTCATAGCTACCGTTGTCATTATTGGCGTCTCTTAATAAAGTAACCAAATCGTTCAGTAGGTATCAAATAATTGCAGGTGACATCATCATGACAGTCTGAGAAATTCTGAGACCGTCATACTCTATGAAAAGGGGTTCATCTCCGTTAAATACATTTTAATCTTGCTTATATAAATCTTAAGGTTTTGGAATACTGGCGGGGCTCCTTACAGATAGAAGTTATTATCCAGTATACTAGTGGTGCCTTCCACAACACCTTCATTTAGGATTAAAGTGATAGATCTAATAAGTAAAAAATCTTAATCAATTTTTCAGAGTCTCCCCTGTTGCAATCATCGCTTCAGAGTCATGTTAAACTGCATGGTAATAGGATATTTTTAATGAAATACAGGGTACTGTATGAGGTAGTAACCCTAAAGTTAAAAATTCTAGAGTTTATTGTACAAGGTTTTATTATAAGCAGCGTTAACAAGATAGGTAGAAAACTGATATCTTTTAATCGCTACTCCCATCATTATAAATTTGTAATCAATTATATTGATTTGTGCATAAATATAATGGAAATGGTAGGAACCACTGGCTTAGATTTCAGGATAATAAAACCTTAACAATTGTTATATGCTGACTTGTATGCAAGGGTAGAGATTATAATATATGTAGATTTATAACTACATGGCCGTAAATTCAAGGTAAAGTAAGAATAATAATTAATTTGAAGTATATTTCCAATGTGTTGGAAAGGAATTGAACTTCGTTATAGATATCCTAGTTGAGATCCAGGGCAAGAAAATCAATAGTTATTTAATTCTATAGTTTATAACTACATATAAAAACGTGGGCGTAAAGGAGAGGTAATCATAAGTAGACTAATTCTATATATTGACTGTTGGGATTTGACCTGCAACAACTTCATTCAATTCAGTTCATCGACCAGTTGATCCAAATTTTCCTATCTTTAAACTTTTAACTAATAATCAAATGATGTCAATGGAATAATATCCTTTGAGGCCTAGCAAAGTTGTCAAATAGAAGCCTGCTGTCATTCCCTCACATGATTAAATTCAGGATGCAGAAGACCTCGCCAATAGAGGGCATCACTGCCATGAAAGAAATAGAGTGAATTCACAACCTATAAAGATTCGCTCTTTTTAGTTCAGTTTAAATACGTTTTTACCTTCAAATTTGGATTACTTTTTTATTTTTTGCAATTCAGTAGATGCTCTCCAGACATTAGCATAAAAGCCTACTGAATATTACAATATGTCCCACATCACCTATTAAAGATAATAACTTAGTTCACTGTATCCTATTCTTGGGTTCTTCAAATCTCCACACCAAACTTACCCCATTGGGTGAAAAATTATCCCACTCAATTTGGCACGCTTCAGAGGAACAACTGCCCTCAGCTACCTTACCCTGAAAAAAAGCTAGTGCTTTCTGCCAGGTGTTTTCCCAAGTTACCTGGTGAATAAATACATTCACAATGGGTGAACACAATAAAGACCTCACTTGGCTCTTTCTGAAATCTAAAGCATTACCCAATGGGTAAACACCAATGGAAGTTATAACCTTGAGAATGATGACTAAAATAACGTAAATTTTTTACGCTATTATTAAAAATCTTTATCCAAAATCTTGAACCTTAAAATTATCAAATTCATCCCTAAGATGTTTCTGAGACTATTAATCATTTATTATTAGGCGCTCATTTACTAAAAATTGCATCCAACAAAACCAAGGGTCTGCGGTTCCAGCAATATAAGAACTTTATTAGAATCAACCACCTTACTAATCTCCAAGGTAATTTCTCACGCTGAAAAATATCTACTCTGGTTTGTGCTTCGCCATACATCATTTAGTTTAAATTTTGGGAATCATCATCAAGAAACTCTGATACAATTAACTTTGTTACAGGAGCTACACTCTTATTTACTAAAGTTCTAAAATTCAGCTTCATCTGTTGTAGAGATAATTGATGGCTATTATCAAAAACCAAAAAATTGATTATATCCAGACTCAGCTCCCCCAACTGGACGTTGAAGTGTCTAGCCATCTTTGCGAGGAAGTTGTTACTCAATTTACAAAACCACCATGATCATTGAGAGGTAATTGCAGCATTAAATCGCCAATCTTTTTAACTGACTTACTACTTTAATTAAGCAAACTTTAGGACAGATGACCAAGTTTAAGATTGTAATTCAACAAGTGTTTGAGCCCCAGGGTTGCAAAAACTCTGGGTCCTCCTGGCCCCAAAGGTCCACCAGGCGCCCTTGTTAAAGGAAACTAGTTGGTCCTGAAAGAGCAATGGGGCCCCCTGGAAGTGATGGGGATGAAAGGCATCCTGGGCATCCTGGGTCTCTTGATTATAGGCAACCTGGTCCTCCTGGTCCCACTGGTCCTCCAAGACAACCTGGCCCATCAGGGCTTCCTGGGTCCCCCAGGGCCTCCTGGGATAATGGTGCAATTACCTTCTCCTCCAGAGGAACCTTTGCTGAATGACCATATTCATGCTCTGGAACAGGATATTGAAGGTATTGCTTGAAGACGCTGTTTACAACGTACTGGTTAACATATTGAACCAAACTTTACAGTTTTTGCCATCAAAGAAGGTTTGGATATATCTTACCACCTTTATGATTCACTCGCCTCAAATTTAGTTCTTTTAAAATTTACTAGATTGGAGCGAGACAACCATGAGATCTGATCTTAATTCAAAACCAACGTTTCAAGTTGAAATCATCTTGAAGTGAACTACAGCATTTATCTTCTACTGATTTTCTGGATGCCAAAATTGGGGCTCTTCAAGATAATCTTAAACAGTTATCAACAACATACTGATTGCAACAGAGTTTTTGTGCCCCCTCCAAGTCTAATTTATCTGAAACTTTTTGAGTAATACCAGTGGGTGTCAACGTTATTTCTGCTACAAAGAAAACTTATTTTAAATCTTCTTTTGAAGACAAGTTCACTTCTAGTGGGGCTAGTATTGCCTATTTTTTATATTTATGAAAATGAGAAGAGGATGCTACTGACCGCAGAAAAGTATAATACTTACCTATTGCTTTAGTAGATCCGGCCAAAAAAATAATGGTACCCTACCTGATGCAGTGAAACTTTCGGTCTGAAGTTAAATCCACGCTTATTATAAAGTCTGATAGTGATCTTACTTTGGCTAACCATAAGCAAGCCTTTTTGAGCATTAAATTAAGATGTGGAGAAACCCCTAGCTGAGTTTGCTTCCCATATCTACTCTAAAGCTCAGATTTTGGTGACTAACAACCACCTTACTCTTTATTATGCAATTGTTGCGGTCCTATCTGTTCTATAATTTGCTCTGTAACTAGTATTCATCTGATCTAGGTGAAGCGAACTTTTATCTCTAAAATTAATATCAAAGAGGTCTCCTCAAAATTCCTGCCACAGCGGTTACTGCTTCTTCTGCTTCAACTTTAGTCCCAAGCCTTGATTTCATGTTATAAAAATGGTAACAAGTCTGGAAAGAATTGCATCCAACCCAGCTGCACTTATTGTGGACATCGCAACTATGCTATTCAACACTGTTGGAAAAAAATGGCTGACAATAAAGCCTAAGAGGGGTCAGCATAGGGCGTGAGGTTCCCTATGCTTATGACTCCATTGTGCCTCGTGATTATTCCATCCAAGTTGTTTCCTCTGACCCTTTTGGTTCTAGTGCTCCTAAGAGTGAAAATACTAACAAGCTTTTAGTAAATTATAAATCTAGCGATATTTTCTCTTATATTGTTCTTTAGTCCGCTCCCATAGCCATATATTCTATACCAGATCAGTGAGGAGTGACTGTAACCCATATTGAAGCTGTAGTATACAAAGTAAAGGTGCTCTTTATTGTTGACTCTGGTTCCCCTTTTAATATTGTATCCTCACGCTTAATAAAGAAAATTAAAATTCAGCCCATCCTTAACCATAATTAAAAGTGTGGAATGGTTGGAACCGCCTACGCTCATGTCATAGGTGCGTACTTTCACTTGCATTGAAGTTAGGTGGTCTACAGATCTTTATCTCAAATGTAGCGGTGGACAATAGTAGCCACGACCTCTTATTAGGCACCAAATTCATTATAGAGCATGCATCTATTATTAACCTAAAGACACCTTTATTTCCATACTTGGATACAGAGTTCCCATAAATTTAAATGACTCCCCTAAAGAAAAAGAGAAATGATAATTAAGAATTTGTCTACATGAATCTCCTGCCTCTGTTGACCTCTTAAGAATAATGAATTTTGGGACCCAAAGTTAAGTTGCACCTTTCCATGATTGAGGCTGAATAGGGGATGCCTCTATATTATCCCCACATCATCACCATACCTCCTCAGTCTCAAGTATTAGTGGACAGTGGGATTTAATTGGTTCCCCTCCTGATCACTTGCTTTAAATTTCTGGCTAACCTAACCCTTCCTCATTTGAGGTCCTCCCTTGTCCCAAGGTATTAACCCAGCCTATCAAGGCACCATAAATGTCCTTTTAGGCAATCTCATTCAGTCTCTAAACTAACTGAGCTAAATCAACCTATCGCTTATGTTCAAATTTTACTAATGACCTGGTAATGGGGGTCCAAAGTGTTGGGACTCTCCGCGACTTTGGATTTGAGGAGCTTATGTTGTTGCTGCCATACTTGTGCAAATAGATTCCAATTTATCTGCCAAGCAAAAAGCTTTTGTCAAAGCTCTAGTTAAAAGTATTCTGATAGTTTCTCCTCTGGCCCCCATGACTATGGTTGTATGTGAGGTGTACAAAACCAAGGCAATACAGAGGACTCTGCCCCCTTCACTCTCATCATTATAAAAATCAAAATTGAGGAAGCTCAAGTCACTCTTGGATTAAAATAATTACTTGATACTAGCCTACTCTAATCCTTGCATAATTCCTGTCCCTCTCCTTTCTGATTAAAAGATAGATGCAAATCACTGCATCATTATGGATTACAAATAACTGAAATCCATTACTCATAAGTATAACTTACCCTTTACCATGTATAAATGACTCACTGAGATCCTGGCTGACTCACGATATTTTTCCACAATGGACTTAGCCAGTGGCTACTGGCAAATTGACCTCTATGCAGAAGGACGCGCTAAATGTGCTCTTGTTTTTTGAAGATTTGTTTGAGCCTACACAAATGCCGCAGGGGTCATGTAATGCCCCTGCTACATTCCAGCGGGCCATGGACCAACTGTTCAAGAATTATTAGCTAATGTGCGTACTAGTCTACCTTGATGATATCACTATCTTCTAGAGCTTTTAGGGCTCATCTTGATAATCTACTTTAGGTATTTCAGCAGTTACGTGAATTTTACTTAAAATAAAAACCTTCTAAATGCAAATTTTTTATATGAGATATGGAATTTCTAGTGCATAAGTTGAAGTGACAAGGTATCCCTTCCATTATGGACAAAGTATCAGCCATTGAACACATGACCACTCCTAAATACTTATGCAATATCCAAGTATTTCTTAAAATGGTGGGATATTATTGACAAATTATATTTACTTTACTGACGTTGCCAAACCTAAAGTAGAGCTCCTACATAAAATTGCCTTTCTTCTGGAGTCCCAAACAGCAACAGTCTTTCAACTCCTTGCGCACTACTTTATTATCTGCCCTTTTAAAAATACATCCCAACTTTGATCTGTCTTTTTTCTCTTTACCAATGCTAGTGACACTATGTGGGTACCATCCTATCTCAATTTCATTTTGATAGATGGGCCATCCTGCCACTTATTTTAGCAAGACGCTGACCAGGGATGAATGGAACTACTCTGTACCTTAAAGTGAACGCCTTTTTGTGTTACTTGGTATAAACTCTTACATCTTTATTTCTTAGTTAACATTTTACTATTGTTACCATTTTATGTTTCCCTTTGCTAGATTTGTCAAATGAAGGATTCTGATAGGAGGTTATCTCTCTGGACTTAAGACTAAAAAATTATGAGCTTTTTAGTTTATTGAGTAGTAGCTGTCCACCAAAATTTAGATGGGCCACCCTTACTCCACATCTTACATATAACTATTCCTGAGGGGGACCATCTTTATGATAATCTCGCTTAACCTTGATTATGGACTCAAGAATCACTAAATGTCCAAGCCTAGCTGAAGAAGGTGGCTTCAAACACTAAAGTTTTATAATGAAACTTTGGTAAAACAAGTCGCCTCCTTTCTATCTTATCTTCGAACTTCACTTCTCACTAAAACTATCATAAAAGCTCATAAAATCCTTGGGCATGGGGCTATCTAAAAAACCTTGATTGATTAAAAAGCTGATGCTATTGGGAGAACATGATTGAGCCTGTTTATGACGTTTTGGAAACTTGCTTCACCTGCCACTTTTAATATAAGTCTAATCCGCGCTATTTAGCTGCGATTGTAGCTTCAGGAGCTTCTTTTAGAACCATTAGTAATTATGTAGTAGTACCGCTGTCATAGCTGTCTATGGCCATCATTAGAGTATTCTTGCAAATGACCACTTAAAGAATTTTATAGAGACCACGTCTGTGCCCAATGCCAATGCAAGGGTCACAGCTCTCTTCTTGCAAAAACAAGTATTTCAAAAATGGTTTCTATGAGTACTCTTGTTGGATAATGTCAAGATTTTATCTCCTCCATAGCTCAAGAGTTGATTTCTGATCTAGGCATAAAGCACCTTTTCACTATGCCCTATCATCCAACTACTAACGGCACAGTAGAACGTGCTAATGGCACTTTGATTTCTATTTTAAAGTTAGCTGCATCTGATCTAGTGCATTGTAATGAATTTCTCCCTAGCGTTTTATTAGCATATCAAGTTAGTTACCACAGGATTTTCAAACTGGCTTTTTTTAAAATAATTATATGGTCGTGAGCCGCTGTTGCCTTCTAGCCTTTAACCTATACTTGAGCGGCTAGCTCAGACAAATTAGAGCTTACCTTACAGCAGTTAACTAATGAAATTATACGCCTCCTATATATGACTATTGAATCTATAATTAATACTACCTTTAAAGAAGTATATCAAGCTAACAAGATATGACCTGCTCTACCCAAATAAAATGTGGTTTAATATTGTTCTACCATCATCAACTGGGGTAGGAGCCATAGATTTTTCACTACTTGATCTGACCTTCATCAGGTGATATACCAAAAAGGACCTAAATACTCTCTTGATGCTACTGTACTGATACCATCATCAATTATGTGAATAACCGTTTCCTGTACAAATATCAGTCCCTAAACAAGATCTTGAGGGGGAGTTGTTGAAATTTGACCAGAAAAGTTTTGTTTGACTCAGTTCATCCTCCAGTTGATCCAAAATTTAATATCTTTAAACTTACAACTAATAATCAACTGATATTGATGGATAATTATCCCTTGAGGCCTAGCAAATCTGTTAAAAAAGAGCCTGCTGTCAATCCTTCATTTGACCAAGTTCAGGATGCATAAGCTCTTTCCAGTTGAGTTCATCGCTTCCCTGAAAGAAATAGAGTGAATTTCAACCTATAAAGATTTTCACCTTTTAGTTTAAAAGTTATATACCTTTACCATCAACTTTAGTTACTCTTTATTTAATTTTTAGAGTCTTTTCAGTTTCTGATCTCTGAACACAACATAACAGTTTACCAGTTTAATACAATATGTCCCTAGTCCCTTTTGAAGATCTTAACTTAGTTCACTGGATCCTGTTATTAGGTTTTCAGCTCTCTTCACCAATCTTACCTCAACGAGACAAAATTGTACCGTCCATTCTGGTACGCTTTGGGGGGGGAACAACTACCCTTATCTACCTTACCCTGACATTGACATTGGCGTCAAGGCCAGGGGGTTAAACCTTCATCTAAATATAAAATAAAGCTATATAATAAAAAATATAAAACAAATTGAATGGTTGGTATGACCAAATTTTACTCCTCCACTTGACCAAATATTGAGCACCATAATGAATAGGGGTTAGATTAAACTATTGAGAATCTGGGAATATAAAGCCAGTAAATTATTCCTGAACATTGCCAATATATACTATATTAGCTACTGGCAGCACATAAACTAAGGCACTAACCTGATGCCTTTTCACATGAAATTAGTTAGTGTAGGTATTTTTAAAAGATATCTTAAATTTCTCCTTGGTAGGATAAGCAGCACCAGAGGTGGCAATAGGATCTGTTTTTAGCACAAGGTGGTCCCAATTAAATCTGTTTTGATCAACTGGGTGGCAGAAGGAGCTTACCATACAAACCATCAAGAATTTTCAAAGTAACATTAGTTATGATGTAGGCCTTGTGGTCTAGTTCAAGAGTAAAGTTTTGTCCAGCTTGGAGTGGAATCCTTTGGACTTTAAAATATGCTAGGGTCAATTCAAAGTGCGTCAGCAGCCTTTACAATATCTATTGGATATAACTCCTTTACTAGACTTAAAATTCACTATTAGGGGAGGTTGACGCTTGGGATCAAGTTGGGAGGAATATACAATCCCCTTCTCCAGGAAAGCCATGGAGGCACAGAATACAGATTATCAACCAGTATATGGCGCAAGCGCAAGGAGAAATCTTTAGAATCATTGTATTATTAATAAGCAGGGTTGATACTATGGACTAAGCGTTGTAGTCTCATTATGTTTCTACAAAAGTAGGATCAATTGTGTCATAAGAACTTGCAGTAACCATGCCCACAAGGCCACATTTTATCAAGGGTTGTTTTCAAAATAATGAATAGGGAAGCTTTATCCCCAAATATTTAAAGTAGCTTTATCAAAATTGGGTTTAAGCACTTATTTTATTATAAAAGAGTCCCCAATAAGCATTTTATAGGTTTCATGATGTAAAACATTGGCCGGAGTAGACAACACTATAGCTTTAAAACACAATACCAAAAGATATATATACTCTTATAGAAGTAGTGTCATTAGGCCCATGGTTTCATATTAATTCAATGGACAATATTAGGTGCAATCTCATGTTCCTTTATTAGTGATGAGGAAATTGTGTTAATGATTTCTCTGCTGTCTACAACTTCCTGAACTTTTACGTTGTTTTATGATAACATCAATTTAGGTACATTTTTTTAATTTTACCTGTTAAGCACATGTACATTAAGAGTATCTTCTCAGCTCAGGTACATAAATAATTCTCCTGGCATCAGTGGTTGCAAAGGCATAAGAACTCTTATACATGATCATTTCAGAAGTAATGCCACTGAGTCCGCGTCCATTATTGTTCAGTTGTTAACTGGAATGTTTATACTTTCATAAGATAGTCCCTTTTTTAATCCGCTGAAGCTTCTTCAAATCATTGTCTGTGGTTAAGGTTAAACAAATGAATACTAGATTCCTTCTTAGAAAGACTTTGTATTGGTGGCGCCAAAGGTAAAGATGAAGTGGCGGAGGTAAGTTGCCACCTCTATGGTGGCGCTGTTAAAATTTAAAGTGAGCATCTTGAACTGATACAAGTCATTGTATGTCTTGTATGCATTTCAGAAAGTGATCTGAGCACATAGTATCTTGGAACCTTAGCACCATAAAACACTTGGCCTTTAGGGGTTTTTCACAGTTGGGAGGGCATCCCACTATCACCCCTCACATCGTGGGTTCCAATCCCATCATGGCAGAGAATGCATTTCTGTGCCAAGAGGATATTGATATATGTGGATTTGCGCACCATGCCTCAGTCTGACCAAGCAAATCAATGAAATTTGATCATGTAATACCAGCCTATCAGAACATGTGCAGGAAAGGTTTTACCATTAGTACTTGGGTTTTGTCCTCCAATCCTATATTTTTGCTCCCTACTCTCTATCCTCTCTATTGGTGTGGTATATTTGTCACAAGGTCAGCCCACCTCAAATAAAATAAAAAAATAAAAAACACTTGGCCTTTTAATAAAACAGTCTGAAAAGACTATTACTTCTTCACTGGGTTTAAAGTTAATGGAAATAAAGGTAAGTTTCTGACCTGTCATCAGTTATGACCTACCAAATTCATCAAAAATTAAGTTTTATGCACTAAAATATGGCATGTCAGTTTGTTACTTTTGGCATTACTAACTCCTAGTTGTAGGGGTACAACAGATTAAACAATGTGGCCAGTTTGGCCTTGTCATTAGTGTTTCTCATAAATATCTTAATAAACGCATAAATGTATGAATAGTTTAATGCTTATGGTATTTTACAGGTTAACAGGGTTAACATGGTATGAAGTTTTAACTAAGGTTACTGATTAAAGTAGAACATATCTCCAAAGTGACTTATATGGGCCTTGCAGGGGTGGAACTAACAGAAGCAGCAGCCGCTGTAACAGGATTAAGAGTAGCAGTGCTAGAAATATAGTCTGGTATAAGTATGGTGGCTAAAATATTAGGCAATTAAGCCACCACGAGCCCCATATTGTCTTCAAGATCAGAATCTTATGGAGGATCCTGGTCATAATTTTGCCTAAACTTAAATGTGGCATTTAAATGTCTTGGTGAAGATGAATTGCTAAATAAATAAAATCGGTGACATTTCACCTTGAATTGTAGTTGGCCTGCTCCTGTTTTGGTTAGACTCAATAATATGAGGTTTTTTTACCTTTTCCCTTGGGATTGAACCAGGATATGTAAAGTGTCCAAAATTCAATATAGGTTGAGAATAGTGTTAACTTCCCCTTTCCTCAGTCAATAAAAGCTGGCTAAGGCAGATTGGGGTCATAGGGGTTTTTCATTGCTCATTGGGTCTTACTTATTGAATTGCAATGCTTTGGATAGTATGTCAATGTGACTAGAACTTAATGGGGCCTCAGTTTAGTCCAATTTATTATAAAAAACACGGGATCAGACTAAAAACTCATCATGGTATGAATTGTTGAGGGTTGTTATACTAGCAGGCAGAGTACTAAAAAGTGGCCCTGTAGTGAACACCAAATGTGCAGATAATGCTTTGGTATCAAGTTAGAACTTCACAGAAACTAAACACTATTTATAAAATAAAGGGACTTCATGAGGAAAGTAACCCTAAAATAAATTATAAAGAGTTTTATCATACATGGTTTATTTTTCAGCATCTTTTAACAATATAATCAGAAAAAACAGATATCTATAAATTGCTACTCCCATAGTTTATAAACTGTACTCAGGAATATTGGGAAGCTCATAATTATTCTAGAAATGGTAGAATCCACTGGCCTGAATTTCAGGATAATTAAGTTTTAGCTATTGTTTTATGATGGCTTGGTGCGAGGTAAGATTATAATAAAAATGGATATTATATTACATGGCCGCCAAGCCAAAATAAATAGGAATAAAGAATTTTGGTTATATTGCATTTAAGGTGGGAAGAAATTGAGCTCTCATTATTTATATTCTAGTTAAGAACCAGGACAAGAAAACCATTAGTAAATTTAATACTACTGATTAATTTTATTATATATAAAACTTTTTGTATTCATGTATGTTTGAGACACATTATATAATGGAAAATAAACCAAAAACACTAAACTTTACACAAATACATTAAAATCTTACTTTTCTCTCCGCTTGGTGTAACTTTATGAGCAATTTATTCAGTTAATTAAAAGCATACACTTAATTGCACACTGAAGTCTTACTCTGATGTCATCAGATCCACCACTGACTGTCCCAGCATGGAGCAGCGGCAAAACTCCCCATCCATTTTCTGTCTGACAGGAAAACGCGCTTAGACTGGCTCGCCCAGTCATTCCAAACCCTTGGGATGATTTGTTCCTCCCAAGGATCTTGATGTCCATCTTGCACAAACCCAAGTGATGCCTCGCTGCCCCCTGGTGCTCCCCCAGAGCAACATGCATTTCAGCCTTAGGGGTCAATTATGGGAAATTCTTCCCCTACAATAACCAAGCCATTATCAAAATGGCTCAGGCGGTGATAACACCAACCTGTTTTATTGACTTATGCCCCTATAAGGGGTACTTTTGATCTTGGCTTCCCATGTGAAGCTGATGCAGCCACTGCGGCAATGGTGCCATTAGTATTTAATAATATTCCCCTTCCAACAACTCAGACCCAGCTCCCAATGGACACCACCTTGGTGGTCCAGTTCGCTGGTTTGCCCACCCACCTCCCCCTGAAGTGCTTCACCAGGGGCTGATGGAAGATTTAGAAGCCCACAGCGCCAACCCCATCTCACAATTTGTGGTCCCAAATGGGGCCACACGCCTCACTGGGCCTCAGGCATATGCCACAATCAGCCCTGAATTTACAAAAATTTATTTGGCAATTCCCCCTTGTGCCACCATCCCATCTGCCCCCAACCATCTGTTCTGGGCCCGCGTTGAGGAAGGATGGACGATTTGTCCATCCTGTTTCAAGTTAGATCTCTCAAAATGCAAATGCCCATACTCAGAAACTTCCGCCAACGCCAAAAGTTTGCCTTATGCCCACCAATCTGCCACCCACCCCACACCAACTCTGACATGAGTACAATCCTACCTTCCCCTCCTCCAATGCCTGAGGCTGCAGCTGCACCTGCAGCAACCAATCAGTATCCACCTTGCCCCAATTCCATAAATAATTCATCCAATCAAACATCAGATTGGATCCCAGTTTGATCCCGTGTGTCTGCAAACAAATTGAACAAACCTCAACTGTACGCTGATTCCCCAATCCAATTCAACCAAAACCCATGGGAATTATTGGATAAAATTGATGAATCAGGTAACGTCATTAAAAACCAACACTGCAAATCAAGTGGCTCTGTAACGCAGAATGGGATGCAAAATTCCTGCCTCATAAATATGTCCCACAACCTAACGCCAAACCATTCTACAGCGACCAACAGTTTGCAGTAGAAGCAGCCATCACACCAGATTGCTGTCCGCTCCACAAAGCTGCCACCAAATCTGTGGCTGCGCTTGCAGGAGTAATTCCACCTCCCATCATCCCCAAAAAGCTTACTGCACAAAGTAAGATAAACATGAAAACTTTACACAAAAACGTCACTGAAGCCATTAAGAACGTGGTAACAGTAGCACAGAATCTGAAAGCAAAAATCACCTAAACTAACATTGCCATGTTCATTAAATTCCCAGGCACCCACCTCAAAACTGAAAACGCTTTGGCCAAATACATCGTTGGCATTATGATGGCTGGCAACTATTCAGAAGTTCCAGTCAAGGACATTAAACCCCATGCCACTGATGCCCCCACACCCTTACTATCTTCCTTAACACGCACCCTACTCTGGGGTGATATGGATGCAGCCAAAATGAGCCCCCCGATCCCCCCTCCCCATCCACCATGGAGGGATAGCAGTGTTTTCTGCCCACCTGGTTGGATATTTGTTAGGTATGATTCAATCAATCTGTCCATTTTGGGCGTTTTGTTTGAATCATTATTTTTTTATGATTTTTGGTTTTAGTTTAGTAATGTCCGTCCCCTGGTCAGCTTACCTCTATTAAATAAAATACACAAATACGTTAAATAATTTATGGATGGTCATTGACCTTTTTTCAAAAAACACATTCTCAGCTTAAAAATTCTCTTGAATGTCAATGAAGTCTGAAAATGGGCTCAAAGCTGAAAATTAGCGGAGAGGTCAAAAAACAAAAGATGTAGTGAATATATACTTTTTTATTGTGTTGGAAAGTGTCAATATTTATAAGGTGCGTAGGGACATGGTGCCTTAGGGACTTTTGTGACCCACAAGATCAGGATCTTTTACTGCCTTCTGGATCAACTACCTGGATGATGCCCTCATTGTTTGCATCACCCTCAGTACTGCAGCGGTGGGGGAAGCGCCTCTTGTGATTTGGGAATCAGGGATGAGATTCTTGAAGGTGATTCCATCAATTCTTATACATTTGATGCTTCTTGATTGAAGCTTTTTTTGTGCCTTCGTAGTAGGGTTTTATTTGCGCTGGTTTAAGAATCAATCGGTCAAGGCTCAATTTGGGATCAGGGATTTCAGCCTGCTCGTCATATTAAATCCTGAAAAACATATTATTCTAAAAGTGTTATATATACAATTACAAATATTAAATTTCTAATGCAATCATATATCATTTCAGCTAAACGCTTTGGTATTTTTCATTCAATTAAATAGGTTCTTGAGATTATATAAGCAGTTAGAAGCTTTTGTTTCTTTTCAAGTTCAATAATTGGTTTTGGCTAATAGATTAGTTTCTGTGATGAGCTCAATGGTTTCAAGTAAGTGATTGATGTTTTAGTTGATTTTATAGTCCAATTGGTTTTGTGGATGGTTAATGGGTTATTTAATATAATAGATTTGATCTATTAAGATTAATTGGTGATCATCTAACAATATGAAAAATAATCAACTAGGATCATCTGTCAAACTTTATACCCAAACAAATCTAGTTAAAATAGGGTATTATTGTAAATTAGGCATGTGGAAATCAGCTTATTTGTTGTTCACAGGCTCTTAGGACGCTTCTGGATTTCACAAACGTTGCAAGAATAAGGATATAAACACTAATAAATAAAAACTAAGCTTATATTTTTTAGTTCTAGCATCAGGAGAGAAAAATGAACCCTCACAATATCTAACCCGTTTAGTATTTAAAATTGGATTGAGGGTCAAAGGGAATTTAATGGTAAGTTTGGAACAGCTTGGGTTGGTCCAAATAGGGAAATATGAAAATTTGGTTTATCAAAGCTCAGAAAACTTGCTTTACTTTGGATGAATGATGGATGGGGAGTTATTTTTTGGCAATACATACCCATGGGGTAACAATTTAATGAATTTTAGCCAATCCCCTTTTGATAAAATTATTGCATCTTGAGGGACCCCTGCCAAGCCTATAAAAGGGGTGGTCCCCTCTTAGGCGTTTGCTTGGAACTGGCTATGGCTTAGGGAGAAACCTCCCATGGTTTCCCTAGGTTTCCTTGCGCGGTCATGGAACTTTAATTTCCTGACTTTGTTCTATTTGCCCATATGGTATTTTTAAAAAGTGTTAGCCCAATATGTTGGGTTCCACCAAAAATTGGCCAGGGTCTTTTAGCCAATAAAATTGTTAGTATTTAAATCACTCGTATTATTATCTCAAAATTTTAAATATCTGACACTTCCCCTTTTTGGCTGATTTTGACCCAAAAATTCTTAATTTGAAGCTGGGAAGGGAATTGTCTGACATCACCCCCTTAAGAATGTTGGGTAGAGAATAGGGCCATAGGAAGCAGCCATGTACCCAATTGATGGTAATCCCAGTAGCCAAGGACTTTATGGAGTACTCATTTCCTCTCTTGTAGGTGATGGTGAAGGGACCCTCCCAAATTGATTCAAGCTTGCCGCTTCTAGGAGTGATGTGGTTATGGTAGTATGGGACCATTTCAGACACTTGGAAGGTAGGTAAATGGGTTCAGAGCTTATTGGCAGCCTGCCCTTCTTTAGTCACCGTTTTAGCTAAATTGGTCATAGCCTCAGACTGGAGTTGGATGATGCGCTGAGCCAATCTTCTCATGGCTTTTTCTGGTTCTTCAAATCTAGAGAAAAATACAGTTTTAGCTAAGAGGTCAGGCATTCCTGGTTCTCGCCCATACAAGACATGTAATGGGGACATTTTCATAATCTGGTGATAACTAATCTGGTAGGCCATAAGGGCACTGGGTAAGAATTGATCCCAGTGAAAAGGATCAGAAGAGGCCATTTTATGTAGAATGGAGGCCAAGGTTCCATTTTCTCTCTCCACTGTTCCATTAGTATATGGGTTATACGGATCTGAGAAAAGTTGTTGGGCTCCCATGGATGTGGCTAGGATTTTGACTACTCTGGAGGTGAAGTTCTTACCATTATCGCAGAGTAGTACTTGGGGACAGCCATTATGAGTGAAAATGTTTTGATGTAAAAACGTGGCTGTGGCCTTGGCCATTTAAGCAGGGAGAGCCACGGCTTCACCTAATTATTAAAGTGGTCAATGGAAACTAGGATAAATTTGTTTCCACCTGTAGTCTGTGAGAGGGGACCTACTACATCTAGGCGTATAGTGTGGAATGGTTGTTGAGGAGTAGTTGATTGATGTTGGTATCTAGTCTTTAACTAGATTGCTTCTTACACGTGAGGCATCCAAGACTTCAACAATGTTTTCCATAATCCCTTCCCAAAAGTACTGATCATTAATCCAATCATAAGTTTTTTCCCCTCCATGACCTAGGGTGGAGTAAGCTTCCAGGATAGCAGGTATGCATTCTGAGGGCCGAAGGTAAGGCAGCCATTTTACCCCCACCTGCTTATACAACTTCCCGTTCTCCACTTTGGTGTTGTGGGAGTGCCGGTCTAACATCTTCTGGACAGGCTCATCCTCATCCTCCCATTATTTGGGGTCATTAAGAGGTCATATAACCTCTCCGCCTCACTATTACCCAAGTGAAGGAATGCAGCCAAGTTAACCCATCAACATTCATGTTAGGTTCCAGCATGATGTTCAATCTTCATGTCATAATGCTGGAGCTTTAGAGCCCAGCGAGCTAAACGTCCCGTAGGATCCTTCATGTTCTGTAACCATTTGAATGAAGTGTGGTCAGTAACCACAGTGCAGCTGGTCCCATACAGTAAAGGGCAGCAGTGCTTCAAGACTAACAGAATGTCAAGGCACTCCTTCTATGTTACGTTGTAGTTGCGTTCTGCTTTGGAAAGCATCTTACTGAAATAGGATACAGGAGTTTCTACACCGTTTTTATTTAGGTGGGGTAAGATGGTCATAACGGCGTATTCAGAGGCATCAGTAAACAATATAAACGGTTTACTATAAATGGGATGCCTCAGGATAGGACGTTGTTGTAGCAGTTGCTTAAAAATCTCAAAAGCGGCCTTCTGTTAAGCACCCCACTGGAAAGGGGTGCTCTTAGTTGGTAGGCGGACAAAGGGTTCTCTGAGTTGGGCAAACTTGGGGATAAACTGATGGTAATACCCATCATCCCTAGAAATACCTGAATATCTCATAATTTATTAGGGGGAAGAATTTTTGAGATAGCCTTGACCTTATCTTGGATATGTTGGATTCCCACTTGAAAGATGGAATGGCCAAGGTAATCCAGTTTCCTTTGAAAGAAGGTACACTTTGAGGGTTTTATCTTGATCTTTGACTCATGTAAACATTATAACACCTCCTTCAGGAGATCAAGATGTTCGTTAAAGGTTTTTGAGAACACCGTGATTTCATCAAGATAGACAATGACGCAACTTAACTTCAGGTCCTGCATGATTGGTCCATAGCACGCTGGAAAGTTGCAGGTGCGTTGCACATCCCTTGAGGTAGTTGAGTGGGTTAAAAGAGACCCTCACTGCAAATGAGAGCACATTTCTCCTGGTCTTTGGGGGAAAGGTCCATTTGCCAATAGCCAATAGCCAAGTCCATGGCGGAGAAGAAGTTAGAGCTAGAGAGTTGGTCCAGGGCGTTATCAATGTGGGGAATAGGATAGCTATACTTTTTTGTGAGCTTAATTAACTTGCGGTAGTCCATGACTATCTGATGACCTTCATTCTTCTTTTTGATGAGCAAAAGGGGAGAAGACCAAGGGCTTTGTGAAGGAACTAGTAACCCCGCGTCTAGTAACTGCTTGAGTTCCGTCCTCATCTGCTGTTTTTCCACCTTTAATTTGTGGTGAGATTTTGACAAAATGGGATGGCATCACCCGCATCGTTAAAGTGGCACCAGCCCTTCATGTGGTCATAGTCATTATCTGATTTGGAGAATAATTCTCTAAATTCTTCCAAAGGAGTGTGAACTTTATCAAGTTCAGCTGGGGTCAGCTTATCCAAGATATGGACATTGGTTAAGGTACATACCAGTTATCCGGTGGCAGGCTCATATCCTACGTAGAGCCAATGGAATATAATTGTTATGTCCTCCACAGGGACTAACAAACCTCTGTCAATCTCCTCGTGTTTTCTTACAACTACGTCCCTTGAGTTGAGATTCCCAACAGCAGAGTAATAGTCCACTGGTATGCTGGGTTAAAAACGCCAGGCAATACCCAAGGCTCCAAGGGTCTAGCACCCTCAAGATTTATGAGGTGCAACAAACAGTGGTGTGGAATTTGAAACTGGATTCTTGTATCAACCACTTGTTGTTCACCAAGCTTAATATAAACCTCGTCTGCAGCATAGAAAGGTATACCTCCCCTAGCATCCACTGAATCAAGAAATTTTTTTGTATTTTTCACAGAGGTTGTATAATGCAAAGTAATGGCTAAAAAGGGATATTCAAACAAGCAAGAGTATTCGTTCTTGCTGGGATCTTTATTGGATAAAACTAAAGGGACTTTGTAATTGTATAACGAGAGGAAACCTTGCTTAATGTTGATACTTCCCTCATACTCTATAATAAATTGGGTACATATGAACATATCATAGGTGTTGTTGTCCAAGGCCACTGCGGGGGCTGATAAGATAAACTTCTTAATTCAAATAGGAAGGGAAGAGTATGCTCCAATGGCTTGGGTGTTAATTGGGCCTGAAGTTCCACATTATGAGTGTACTCCAAGTCAGGCGCCAGATTTATCTTTTTTATTAACTTTGAGGAGATTACGTTCACTAGGGAGCCAGTATCCAAGATGGACATCACCTGAAAAAAGTTTTTGAATGACCACTTCAACCTTGGTGAGTGTTCCTCCAAAGTTAGGTGACAGGACCAAGACCTCCTTGATCCAGAAAGTAGAGGTTAGTTTACGAGCAGTCTCAGGGTATTTATCCAAGATGGCTTTTATGGTATGGACCTGCTGAAGGGGTCGAATCAAGCCAGCTAAGAACTGATCACCTTTGCTGGTGGTGTCAATAACTTTTGGACACCCTAGAATTTGGCTGAGGTACATTTCCTCAGGCATAATGGACTTATCTACTCCTCCAGCATTCAATCAATCAGGGACCTCCACTTCTGCAGGTACTCCCAATATGTAGTAACCAACGTCATTGCAACTTACCTCATATTCATCAGGGGTATTCTCAACAACTTGCAAGATTGCAATTGAGGTAGAGGAGACAGCCACATGAGGTTAGGGTAGCCTTACGGCGCGCAACTACCAGCTTGGCTGGAGGTGAAGGCACAGCGGCTATGGTGAACTTGTGCAGGAGCATGGTACTAACTGCATTATTGGTCTTAGACCTACAGAAGGTAGTGATATCTGTTTTAAGTCGCACTGAGGGAGCAGGTTTTACAAAGATGATAGGAACAGGTGGGATAACCCCCTACGGTTTGACAGACAAAAGCTCCTCAATGGGTAAAGCTGGAGATTTTAGCTCAGCTTCATTTGTTGTTGCATATGAATGGAAAGTAGAAATGTCTAATAAGACTCTTTTATGTCGTGGATGTTTGTGAAGTGACTTTTTCACTGAGATGATATGCCTAGCTAGAGAGGGTTGGGAAGCTAACCCAGTTAACATGGCTCCAATAGCATCATCAAGGGTTAGCATGTTAGATGTTGACAACCTTTGCGCATTGAGGTAAAATCGCTCAGAAAAGGCAGTGGTTGCTTTTCCCTCATACATGCTAAGGCGCATAAAGTCCTGTTTTTCCTTGTGTAGACTCTGCTTTAATCCAAATTCATCCAAAAGAGCTTCCTTTAACTCTGCCCAGGTGTCACAATTCTGATATGACTGGATGATAAGCCAGAGTTCATATGGCAGAATGGATGGAATCCATCGAGTTGATATGAATTATGATTATTTGAGTGTCACAAGATGAGGCGATCTTGGATTGGTACAGTTGGTTATTGGATCGCTTCCATATGAGGTAATTAAGAGATATTGATGTACAATGAATAGTTGGGAAATCGCCTCAAATTAGGCAATTGTGAAATTAATGAATGAAAATTTCTGGAACCAATGAGATACAAAAAATTGAATTACTAAGCCAAGGAAGTAGTCGTATCTGAAGTTGCTGAGATATAGGTGAGATGAGAAGATTGACAAGGGAGGTCGTTAATAGTTTAGAGTGAGCGGAACAGTGAGGATCTGATGTATTTTATTATATTATATAAAAGAGTGCTGTGAGAGCAAGTGCTTCATATTTATTAAAAGTTTATTCTGTTTTTTCAAGGATGACAATCATCATATCGTTGGTCCTATTGCTCAGTGGGTTAAAACCTGTGAAAAAACCCTTCAGCATATCTTCAGAGTACCGCTGATTAAATACAACACCAGGTATGCAGAGTGTCCATATAAGGGACTATCATCTCTTGTGCCAAGAGATTTAAGCAAGGAATGATGTATTGAACTTTTTCTTATCAGTTGCGCCATGCATGGCAGCTTCATAAACATACAAAAAGGAAGCAATGATCCCTTCACCTGGGGTGTACATTTCTTTAAAAGGGCGTTTTAATGTCGCTGTTCAAGCTCTTTGAGACGGGATAAAGTGCTTGCTAGTTGCTGTACCAAGGCAACTATTCTTGATTCATTTTTGATGGGAAAAAGTTGGAAGGTTACTCACTTTTACAGCCTCCATTTTTGAGTTTGTTTGTTTTTTTGGTGTACAGGGTTGCCCCTGTAGTGAGAACTAATTTTTGGGAATACAGCATTTGTAACTTGCTGATGCTTAAAATGCTGCTTGATTCCACAATCATTAATAGAATAATGACAAATACTAATATATAAAAACTGGGTTTTATACCTTTTAGTGTTAGCGCAGGGAGAGAAAAATGAACCATCTCAATATCTGACCATTAAGTATTTGAAATTAGATTGAGGGTCAAAGGAAATTCAATGGTAAGTTTGGAACAGCTTGGGTTGGTCCAAATAAGGAAATATGCAAATTAAGCATATTGAAGTTTAGAAATCTGATTCACTTTGGAAAAACAATGGATGAGGAGTTATTTTTGGCAATGCGTACCCATGAGGTAACAATTTAATAAATTTCAGCCACTCCCTTTTGATAAAATTAAACGTCTTGGGGGACCCCCGCCAAGCCTATAAAAGGGGTGGTCCCCGCTTAGGCGTTTACTTGGAACTGGCTATGGCTTGAGGAAAAACCTTCAATGGACTCACTAGGTTTCCTTGCTTGGTCAGGGCACTTCAATTTCCCGACTTCGTGCTATCTGCCCATATGGTATTTTAAAAGTGTACTAATTTTTTGGGTTCCACCAAGAATCAGTCAGGGTCTTTTGGCCAATAAAATCATTATTATTATTTAAATCACTCGTATTATTAATACAAAATTGTAAATGTCTGACACTTCCCCTTTTTGGCTGATTTTGACTCTAAAAAATTCTTATTTTGAATCCAGAAGGGCAATTTTTTGATAAGGCTAAAGTCCTTTTTACAAATTATGATTGTGTTTGTGTGTTTATAACAATTATATTATTGTGGTTGTGGTGTTGTTTTTTTCTTTTTTGTGTTAGTATCAACTTTTAAATTAAATGAGCGACCTGGAGTATTTTAGCAAAAGCAATTTTAGTTCACACCTAATGCTCTTACTAGTGTAACAAATGCAACTTTAAAACTACTACAGTTGCAAATGGGTATCCTGCTTGGCAGAGCTTAGCTCATAACGTCGAGAGTCTACATTATCTTCCTGTGAAAACAAAAATCCCTGCAAAATGATTAATCCAACCAGTGGGGATGCATCCACCAATGCTTGTAACAGTGTAGGCAATGAGGACTGAGTGCACTAATTGAAGTTGGACAACAACGCCGCAATTAACGTGACAAACACAGTTACAAACCTAAATTTTGAGGGCTAAACCTCTCCAATGACCTCTCAACCACAAAGGGAACCAGTGGCTACCACTTTGGCAGAATCAGGAGTTCACATTAACGGGGCAATCCATAGAAAAACAAAGGCACCAGCAGTCAATACCACCCAAAAAATCCTTTCTCAGCCCAATCCCCCAGCACTGAGCACTCACCCCCCTCAGGGATAGCTGAAGCCCCACCTACTAGGGCTAATCCCTAAGAACTCTCATCACATGCAGGGAAACGTTTTCCTCAAGTTAGCTAAAGGAATCAGGATAAATCAGTTATTGATAAATTTGGTGAAAATTTTTTAACAATTGTCTCCACAAATCTTCAATCTCTTTATTTGACTATCCTCTACCAGGCATTAAACCTGGTGAGGTTATGGTCACTTCAGGATCCGATTTGGATTCATCAGATCACCAAGTCTCAGTTGTGTAAAAAAACAAAAGTAACATCAGAAAACCTTAATTGTGCTGAAGAAACCCAAGAAATAAACGCCTTACTCTTTAGCACACTGTTGAAGTATATGCTGGTGCAGAAGGAAATGCTGACCCATAGAGGCATCTCTGCACGTGATGTGAGGCAGTGGGAAAATCTGCAGTTCCCATATGCAACATTGACACGTTGGATTCAATGCCATAATTCCTACTATAGCAGCCACATGGCGCGCTTACAAATTTTCAGGAAAGGCCAAAAAACAACAATTTGACATAAGACCTGATTGCGTTGGCAATAACCTTTAAATAATTGCACATCTGCACTAAACAGGCTCTTGAGTGGATGAAGCTTCCAGTGGACTACCAAGAGATGAAGGAAGCAGTACACAAGGACCTAAAACTTAAGGACACTGAGACATGGTTAGATGCAGATATTGACCTCTATGATGGCATGGAGCTCACTAAGGTAAGTATCCTTGAAAATGTGGCTATTTTGGTCAAGAGCTCATGTCTCTCTTTATTAGAATTAAATGCCTATATAAAAATTTTCCCTAATGCTAAAATAGCGCTCAACCTTCACACCACGCTCTTTCTGCCAAAACTTCCCTTAAGTAATACAACGCCACATTTTCTCCTGACAAGTTGCTACCATGGCTTTGGCAGTGTTTGAGGCCAAAATAAGCCTTACACTGGTCATACACGAGAATTTCTCCTGCATGGCATCTAAATTGACACAAGCTGGTTGGACAAAGAAAAAGCTGTGGAGTGGGTGCCTTTCCAGGAATGATCATCAGACATTGCTATTAGCTGGAGCGCCAATGGTTTTTCCCCTGCCAAGATGAAATTATGGCTCTATTCCAATACCAATATAGACCAAGTCCAAGATTGGGCTAGATTGGGATTAAAAAATATTCCTGAGATCCTGCGCGACCACTTTTTCACACTTAACAAATGGAATATATGGCGTAACCATGCCCTCCTGGATGCAGCAGCGGACTGGGATGCAGCAGGATTCATCCCAATACAGCCCACGCCTGTATTGAACACAGGATCCCGCCTCAAGCAGAAGCGACCATGTGAGAGGTCACGACTTCAGAACTCAGTTGGAACTGGCTCAAGACAGGCATTCAGGTTGAATCTACTGGTGACTGTAAGCAGTTATTCCCTGAGCCCTCTCTTGTTACACCCTATGCCACGTTGGTTTTACTCCTACCAAAGCCTAACAGTGAAGTAAAGCGGAGGTACCGCAGATGCAGTGCAACTGTTTACCAACGTTGATTGAAAGTTTGTCACTGTTTGAGACTGGTGTCAGCGGAATGCCATTACACTAGATTTTCTTTTTAAATATTTACATGAGGCATTTGGCCCTGAGGCCTCACTCACTTGGTATCTATTCAGCTTCTTTCCAATGGAAGCATTGGATGGCAAGCCCTCAAAATTGGTGCAGCTATGGCCTGCACCATCCACATATGGGGTATTTATATGCAACAACTGCAGGTTTTCTTATCCTGCGTATCCAACCTTGATGAATCAATTAGCTGTATCTTGAAAGGGAAATCCCAAAGGACGCTCCCAAGCACTGTGCTGATAGAAGTCATATAGTGCTGAAACCGCCCCTCATGAGGAGTTGTGGAAAGGCACCAGAAGTCATTTTGACTTTATTAATTTGTTTATAAGTGTCAGGAATCTCTGACCGCCTGGCCCCAAATACTAAATTAAGGTTCAATTTGCATCTGCCTCCAATTGGTCGTGGATTAGGAGTGGTCTATCTGTTAATCACGATTTACCAGAAGTATGAAATGTACTATCTGCAGTGACTTTGACAACCACTGGGTGCCAGAGCGTAGATATATTAACATTTTGCTCCTCTATGAACTCAACTGCAAGTGCCTATTAGAGGTTATACACAAAATATGAATACTCTTACTGCGCACTGAACCTATAAGCTTCATGAAACAGCAGCAAAATGGCGACCTTTCATTACTTACTGAAAGATCATTCCAGAAAATAGGTCCATGAGACAATTCACACTGGCCTATCATACTATAGTGATATCCAAGAATTTTGGCAAGCTGGTGGTGATTATATCACCAAGTGTCTTTACCCCAATACGGTGAAATATTCTTATGAGCCTGCGCCCTGGATGCAGACAAATAAAATAACTCTTCCCAATTTTATCCAAATTCCAGGCCTCTAAAGGGTGATCTACGTTGAA
The DNA here is from genome assembly GCA_022478985.1 of Massospora cicadina. Lineage (NCBI taxonomy): Eukaryota > Fungi > Entomophthoromycota > Entomophthoromycetes > Entomophthorales > Entomophthoraceae > Massospora > Massospora cicadina. The sequence continues at coordinate 160,060 of JAKSZP010000115.1, forward strand.
CAAGATGACACCAAACAGTTTCATCTCTTTTGTTACCGGACAGGACACATGATGACACAGTGCCATCACAAGAAAGGCAAAAAGGCCTGAGACTACAAGTATGATCTTGCCAATTGGATCACAAAAGTTAGGGTCTAAAGTTTTCCTTCGCCTAAAACCATGGAATGGATCCCATGAAATTTATCAGATGTCATAGACATGCAACTTCAGAAACAGGAGCTGGATGCTGCCCTCAAAGAAGCGTGGGCGCACAAAAGGGAAAAGCACCTGGAGGCTGATGATGATCCATTTATATATCAGAACCTGGAGTCATACAGGATGGACAAAATAAAGCATCCATCATCTCAGCACGTCCATCCCACCTAAGCGGAATGGGCGGAGAAGAAGGAGCTATGTTGGCAAAAAACTGTCAGGATAAGGACCATGAACATTGTCCCCTGGCGGAACAACTCCCCACCAGCAAGTACAATCAATTGTGTAAATCAAAAAAGGGCAAAAAGCCCTGTTACGATTGAAACAAACCCAACTCGCATGGGTAGTCAGCAAAAATTGCCAATCCCAAAGGTTCATAGTGACTCAAAGCTAATTCTGCCACTCTCCCTCCCTCTCCAAAACAGCAGCCTCACTTTTTCTGAAACCATCTGTACTCTCAATAGACAAGTAGACTGAGATGGTGACATAGTACCTTGTACATTTCATTCCTGGTAACAAAATTCTGGCCTTGAAACTGCACCAACCATCTTCCTCTAGCCCATCACCCCACTTTAGTGACATCCACCACTAAAACCTAACTTTGGTCCATTATTCGATACACAATCCAATTAAACTTTCTGCTCATGAGTTGGGTAGCCATCAATGCTCCTTGCAACCACTAACGCTAGGGAATGGCTACCATACAAACACAGATGAAGAAAATGCACAACTTTAAAACTAATAATCTTATTACTTAATTTATTATTCAAATTCTTGCGCACACATCCAGCGCAAAATGGTCCCAAGTTTCAACGGAGACTTAAGCATCACCCATTGTCTCTTAAAATTAAGTGCTAGGTGCTTTTTTCAGACCATGTGGCGATCTTTTTGTCAAAAAAAAACTGATTTTGAATTCATGGAGGAGACACATTCCAGTAGAGTTCTTGTGGCCAGGGCCCATGATAAGCATACTGGTAAAACTTTTCATGTAATCATGGTATACACAGCACCCAACCCATACAAAAAATCTATCAATTCTGGCCGTTTTTATTGATACTACAAACCTATTCCACAACAGTTATAGCAGGTGACCTCAAATATTAAACGAATTCAAGTATGAATACGTTTGTGACCAACAGGCATCCTATCATACTTTGGATGATATGCTAGATTACCTTATGACATTGGGGATTGTACTACAATTGACAAAGAGGATTATAGCCCCTCAAAAGTTATGTAGTAGGAATTATAACAATGATCTGGTAAACAGTTCCTGACTGATTTATGTCTTCGTCTCATTTGACCTCAAAAAGTTTAACTCAAACAGTGAGGTCTCCATTAATGTATAGAGTGTCCATATGATTGATCAGGTAGCCATTGATTTGATTGACACCCTATATCTCAGGTATTACAGATATCCCCTCTAGTTTGTGGGGCCCAAAAGAGAACCATGTGGCCAAAAAAGGGTTTGATCAAATAGTAGCATACCTAGACCAGAAGTCATGCATTGGTCCCTAGACCTCTGGAAAAAGGTAAAGACAGGTTTATAAGAGATAGTGCCAAGTATGACTATACCAAAGCTTACAAACATACTGCTGCTGAAAAAAGCTGAAGGATGCCCTGGTTACCCTGAAGCTAAAGTGGTGGGACAGCAAAGAATGGTAGTGTGAGTAGCAGAAAAATGATAACCAATACTAAGCACTTCTTTAGAAACAAGATAATGAACTACAGAAGCTTACAACTTTCCGCCACCAAAGCCTGCTGAGGATGATGAACAGGGAGAACTTGGTCAGTTTTGAGAAATCTAATCTGCGTGAAAATTCTCTAGGTAGAAACCAATGAAGGCATTATTTTCAGTGGCCCAGGTGTATTTAAATTCAAATTTGAACAGTTTTACAGCGAGCTCTTCCACCCTTTCAAACCCAATAGCATGGTGACAAAAGCCCTACTTGCCCTGGAAAAGCTGGTGCTTCAAGGGTGCTCACCTGCTGATATGCATTATATAACTGCTGAGATCACGGTAAAGGTAAAATGGGTGCTTAAAAATGCTTCATTAAATAAGTCTCCTATCCCTAAAACATGCAAGTAGAAATGCTGAACGCAATATAAGAATGTGTGGAACCAGAACTTATCTTTCTATTTGACCACTGACTGTCTCACAAATGTCAAATCACAAGGGGCAAAAAAACCATATCATGCTGCTATATAAAAAAGGCTCTCAGTAGCACCTTCAGGACTGGCTTCTGATTGCACTGTCAAATGTCAATTATAAAATTTTCACATGAATCCTCATGAATTACCTGATTTGTACTGCCCTGAGGACCATCCATATGTCCCAAAAATGGGCTCATCAATGGGAAAACTATCTACAAAAGTATCCATTCAGTCCAAAACGCCCTGCAGAACATATGCAGCTCTGAGAATGGCTTTCATGTTTTTGGACATGGAGAAGGTCTACAATGAAGTAGCATGGCCATTCCTGTGGGTGGGAATGAATGCCTTCAGAATCCACGCCATCTTTGTCACTAGATATATACACTATAACAAACCCTATTACTAAGGTTATCCTAGCTAATGAAGTTATGGAACCAATTTCGATTAGCAGGGCTTCCATCAAGGTTATCTCATGCCCCACTTTTATTTAACTTTGCAGTGAATATCCTATTGGCAGCAGCAGACGAATCTGAGTGGCATCAGCCACCTCAACCAAACCCCCATCAGGATTTAAGCATTTATAGATGACACAAAGTGGGTATCGTTTAAAAATGTGACCTTCAAGGCGTTTATAAATATTCTCCATTTACTAATAGGCGTCTAGCGCAAAAATTAATATGTATAAAATGGTAATTGTTAGGATAGGGCAAACTCAAAATACCCCCTCCATCAGGTCTCACTCACTTGATCCCACACAAACATTGAAATATGTATGTATTCCTTTTCATGGAATTAGGTCCAATGATTGAGGCAATGGAACAAACGGTGATCTCCATTATGTTATAACAGATGGCCTACTAGAGATACGCCCTCTTGAAACTTAGAGGGAGGTTATGCATTTAATTTCTTTATACTTCCAAAACTCTGGTATGTGGCTCATATTCTACAACTGAGCCCATTCTTGGAAAATAAAATAAAGTTGCTCATCTGCATCTTCCTGTGGTTTGAGGCCCATGAAGCTCCAATTAAATTTGATGTTCTTTTAAAGCTCAAACATGAAGAGAGTATGAGCTTGCTAAATTTTGAAGTACAAGCCCATCAGATCTGGTTTAAAGCGTTTCTCCAGATGTCACAGTTCTATGTACGCCTCTCCACACTTGCATGGGGCATCAACTGGGCCCAAGTCTAAGGGATCCCAGAACCAATTACTTTGTAGTACCTTAGAGATTGGATGCTGCATAGCTGCCAATTAGCTTTTAAGTCACCAATCCCATTATTGGGGATTATGCTACAGACCTGTGAGGTTGGGCGGTTAATCATTTGCACATGTGCCGCAGGATGAAAATAAAATAAGGTGGGACTTTGAAGCCAAAATGTCAGTAATGGCCAATGCTATGACGTGGGAGGAGAAGAACAGGATTAGGAATGAGTTACTAACAGAGCAATTCAAATCCTTATAAGATTCACCAATTGCTATTGGTGCAAACTCCCTGAAAGTGCCGCCAAATGCAACCTCTTACCCTTGAATTTAAAATGACTGGACCGAGGAGGGTCACAACACCAGCTATAATCTCAAGGAATCAGTCAATGGCCTCAATAAAAAGTAAGTAAACTCCAACCAGCGCTTAGCCAATTGGAGGATTTTGTAATGGGCAATAATGGATAAGCAATGTGGTTAAATTACTCTTAAAAGGAATGACTAATGTGCGCCAAAAAATGAAACAGATATTGCCATTGTTATTTCAGAATCACTATGTTTAAAAAATATTGGTCACTAATGAGACTACAGCTATCTGGCAAGCAGCAGCCACCAGATTTAGCCCATATCAAGACCTTTTTTGCAAAGACGCTCATAAATCAGCCTTTCAACTCTGAGCCCTCCTCTACCATTATTGCATATAGGTCATACACTCAGCAGTTGTGGCTAAATACTTGAGCCATGAGAGCCCATTAGATGGTAATGGTGCAGAAGATGATTCATATTTTCACATTCAACTTGGGTGTATTTTCAAATTCTTATGCCTTGATTGAACGTTTTTGAGCCTCATTATTGGCTTTTGCACCCAGGTCACTCATCAAACATGATAAGTCTACATTCAGATTGATATTAAATGGCATGTTATCCCACTGTCACTTGAACTGTATGTAGTGATGGTGATCACTGACAAGGAATGGTTGGCGATGCTACCCAGCTAGTGGCATCTTTTCCTAGTTTTTTCCACAAGCCAAATCACCAAGTCCCTTAACACCTCTTGCCTTTATTTCATTATTTACTACTTCAATATAGGTATGGAGTTCTAAAAAAAGTTTTTGTATTTACTTTGGATATTATCTCATGAACAAGCAAACAAAAAAATTAAACTTGATTAAATTACTAATACATTTTTGAAATACAATATTTTTATCAACAAAATCATTATAATTTTAATATCAGCTCTATATATGATATAAAAAATGTTTCTAATGGTAACTATTTATCACTTTAGCTGAGCATTTTAGTATTGTTCATTTAGTTTGATAGATTTATAGGTTTTATAAAGCAGTTAGTAGTTTTTAGTTGTTTTATAAGGTCAAAATTTTTTTGGCTAATAGATTGGTGTTTTTAGTTGAACTGATAAGCTTAATAGTTTCAGGTAAGTGATTGATGGTTTAGTTAATTAGGCAGGTTTAATTAATTTTAGATAGGTGGTTTGGGGTTGGAATATTTGATAGGTTTAATGGTTTCTGAATTTTTTGATAGTTATCTACTAATATAAAAACTAATTGATAAACATCATCTAGTAAGACTTTAAACCCTAACGCAGAGCTAGGTAAATGGTATCAATGAACATAAAACTAAAATTCAGCATAAAAATTGTATACTAGTGGAATTACCTGGCAATAATTGGGTTTATTTATGAGCTTGCACCGACATAGCCTAAAGGCTGTGCCAGCACTATGCTCAAGCCACTCAGATGAACAGCTTCTCTGTTTCCCTCGTGGCTGGTGAGCTTGTTATCCTAAATCTACTTAGTAAACTACATAAAACTCTAACACTAATTTTTGCTTAATTCTGGATGAGCAATTTAGTGTATTATTTAATATATTCACCAATTCACAGCCACTTGGCCAAATAAATTGAACCTTTCAGACTTGGTGTCATTCAGTCATCTAGTGTTATAATTACAAAGTAGATTTTTGTTTAGTTTCAGGTGAGAAATTGTTTAGTTTTGAGTGAGAACTCTGGTGAATTATTCAATCTATTCAGAATTATCAAACACTGAGCCAAACTAATTAAACATATCATACTTAATAGTTTCAGATGTCATTCAGTGTTTATGTTTTATTAAGTAGATATAGTATGCATTATATCATTAATAACTAAAATAATAATCACCAAACATGACACAAGTATTCTGGAATTTTGGAATGGTAATAGGCGTTTTCCCAATTTAATTAAAATTAATTTAGTGTCAGTTTTATATAGAATCAAAAATATATATGATTTTAATAGTTTTTATATATCAAATTGGCGGAGCGTTTTAGTACCATTTGATTTAATAGTTCCATAGTTTTTGATGAGCGGAGGTAGTAATTATTAATTTTCAAATTCAACAATTGGTTTTGGCTGAGTGATTAGTTGCTTTCGGTTAGCAAATGGAATCAATGGTTTCAGTTAAAATTTTGATGGCTTAGTTTATTCAATAGTTTTAATAGGTTTTGGGTAAGTAGTTGATGTTTTTAAATGATTTGATAGTTCAATTGGTTTTGGTTAAAGGGTTAATAATTCTGCTGAATTATTAAACAATTGATTTAGCCAAAGGGTATGCGGCTGGATAATCCAATAGGTTTAGTGTTTTATGAATTTATAGATGGCCATCTACCAATATAAAAAATGGAAAAAAGAACCTCCTTTAAAAAGGCTTTAAAAAGTATGAAATAATAGAGAAATTATAAAATTTCATTAAAACATTGGTTGAAATCAGCGCCATCATCCATCCAGACTTATAGAAGTTTGCTCACAAATACAAATTAAAGCTTATGTTAAGTTGGGTCCAAGTGTAAACAATAAGTAACTTAGAATATACAGTGCTGAGTATATATATACTATAAATGCTATTACGAGTCAGTTTAAAATATAGCGCCAACTTCAATAAGGGTTTTAAAGAGGATTCATAATTTCTCAATAATTTCATACTTTTTAGAGCCTTTTTAAGGGTTCATTTTTCCAAAAAAAATTGAAAAAGATTCTTTTTTCCTAAAAAGTTTTTTTTTGAAGGCAGTTCTATTCTTCCAAAAAATATGAAGCTAGTTTTTCTAAAAAAATAGTGCTTTTTAAAAGTGATTCTTTTTTCCAAATTTTATTTTTAAAGAATCACTATCTTTATTTATCATTTTTGATCCCACATTATTTCTATTTAAAAAATAAAAAACATTTATATATATTATCTATATTATCTCATAAATAGATATAATAATACATTATATTAGGTTTAGTTAATTTAAAGGTCAATTAAGCTAAATTTAACAATCATCATCTACAATAATTCATTTTAATAAATTTAATTGATTTTATTGGTTAAATTATGCAAAAACTAAAGGCATCTATATTGATTTAAGCTCATCATGCTATGATCTCATACTAGCCTGGTCTTTGAACATACTCTACAACCATAAGATAAATATCAAATCAAAAGTTGATTTTGAAACTATCACTTTCCATTTCCAGAATTAAGTTTATCCAACAATGAACTATTCCCACAATAGAAATCCATTGATTCCAGTCTTTTTTACTTACTAAATTAATTTTCAGATACTGGACCAATCCTTACAAAAGACAAAAACCTTTATATTGCTAAGATCACTTTTAATTCAATAGTGACCAGACCAAGACTAGCAAGAATATCCCACCTGCTAGTGTGTTACTGTTCCTATAGAGCAGTACCCCATAGCCACCATCCTACTGCAAGTAGGACTCTCCACCCATCAGTGCTAATCATAAAGAAACGGACAGCCTGCTTATGCTCCAACAGTTTCTTTTAGAATTATAAATAAAGAAAGCTGAAATGGTAAATAAATCCGCCAGATGACTTTCCACTGACTCCACCCACAGGTATATTGCAATGATGCCCACTCATCAATAAAATGAGTCAGCAACTACTTCTGCGCCTAAGCAGCACACAATTTTAATCAATAAAACCTTTTTAAAGCATGCCAATATGGACTTTGAAACCATCAGCTCACTTCCCACTTCTGATGCCTATAATGTTCTCAAAACAGTGCCCAATCACATCAGGGTGCATTGGCACCCACCTCAGAATGCAACGTTTCTTCTGCCTTTGCTATGATTCCAATGGGGTAAAAACCCCAGTGACACAGCAAGCAGCCAATCTGGGTCATGAGGACTCCCTAATGGTAGAGTATCTATCTGCTTCCCTTAGTAATCTCACTGGAATTACTAAAGAGAATTCTAGGGCACAGTAAAATCAGGTCATTTGGTCCTGGAGAAATCGCCTGGTAGATCTAAGCCTAGAAGTGCACCCCATTGTACTAAAAAAGTTCTAGCTAAATGTCCTGATAATGTTAGTGTCAAACCAGGATCCAACTATGACACATTCCACGCAGAATGATCGAGTAAATTTGTCAGGTAAACCCTGATAAGTCTTCAGTTGGGTTGGGGCCACTTCCCACTAAAAAAATTGCTCGCCCACCTAAATCGATGGGCAGCATTCCCAATAAATTTCAGTCAGAGGCAGGGACTCTCCCCACCTGAATTCATACTTCTCACGCAACCAATTCATTGGGACATAACCCTGATGTGGTAGCAGTAGCATTGGGGACTGAATCTGACAGATCAGATAACCAAGCTAATTTGCCAAAAAAATTAGCTTTGTTATCTGAGGGATCAACCACTGCCACCACAGTCAAACCATCATCCAGAGCCCTCGTGAAGTATATGCCCACGCAAAAGATATGCTTGCACATTGTGGGGTATCCTCCCATAAGTTTAAACAAAAGGAGATGCATCAGTTTTATACTCCATGGATATTCAGTGGATTATGAAAGCCATTACGCCTATCATCACTGCCATTTGGAGTGAACATAAGATCTCAACTGGGGCTGCCAAACGCTATCTTGATACCCAAATCTCACTGGATATGGCGGTGTTTTTTAAATCTTTGTGGGTTCAAAAAGAAGATGCGCTTAAATTATGAAACTTCAACTCAATCATCCCACCATTAATGCCGCTTTCCATGAGGGTCTGAAGCCTGTAGATGCAAAAGCCTGGATGGAAGCTGATATCAATATTCACAACATGATGGAGTACACTAAGTCAGGCGTACCAGAAAAATTTGCTCAAGCTGTCAGGAGTTTGTCCTCCTAACAATAGAGCTTACCGCATATGTGAAGCGCTTCCTGGACATTTCAACTGCCCTCAATTGGGCTCGCCATGCCCTTCTAGCTGAAATAGCACTAGGATGGTAAAATACCACGTTCTCCCCTGAGGAGGCTCTACCATGGATTGCAGACAGGTTCAAGGTTACTGAAGCCTTGCACTGGTCATACACCCACATTCTGCCGGTGACTGAATCCAACCTGTCGAAGGCGGGTTAACAAAGGAGAAGGCTGTAGAGTGTAGGCCCTTCCATTCTTTGTCGCCAGAGGAGGCCATCAACTGGTGCACAAATGGGTTTAACCCAATAAAAATAAAATACTGGTTCCAGGAAGGCGCCAGTGTTGAGCAGCTTGAGTGTGGGTTGAGCTGGGAGTAATAAAGCAAATCCATGAGACTCTTAATGGCCGCACGTTCATCATTTGAAAATGAAAACTCTAGTGAGACTTTGCCACACTTGCCGAGGTGTCTGGCTGGGTTGCTTCGGGGTTCACCACTGAATATGCCAGCTGTGGATGGAACATGAAGTTTATACACAAGCAGCAGCGGCGATGAAGGGGGTCATGACTCCTGACCTCAGGTGCGAGTGACTCAAAGCAGGAATTTACATTAAAGCCCTTCATGACTAAAACAGTTGTTCCTGGAGTCATCCATTGCCACCCCTTATGCTGCTGAAGGATTTTCTCCCATGGAGGCTTTCCAGTTGAGCGAAGCAGACATTCCTGATGCCATGGCGAGGATCTTCAATGATAGGGCTGTAACAGTGTCACAGTGAGGTACTGGTGCCATTATAGCTTTATCATGCTGGAGGCTCTACAACACTACCTGCATTCAACGTGAGGTTGTGAAGCCGTCCTCCACTGGTACCATCCTGGTTGCTTTCCAACTGAATCCCTCAACTGGAAAAATTTGGAGATTGGAGTGTCAATAGACAGGAATATAATTCGCCATGGCATTACATTCTCCAGGTTAAAGCTTTTTTAACCAGGGTTTAGCCTCAATGAATTAATAAGTTGTATTATGAAGGGTGATACCCCAGCTGACGCACCAAAACTCACCCCAAAAACCAAGTTGTACAGCACTTCAGCAGCTCAAACTGATGAGAACTTGTGGGATGAGGCCGGTAGCCACATCGACTATATCTACCAACTTATCAATGAAGGCTTTATGGACGGCTAGGCACCTAAGTCATAACTTAAATATACCATCCATATCCACTTGTAGCTAGTGGAGGATGAGGAGTGGTCCAACTTATTAATGCCGATTTACCAAAAACTTGATGAGGTCTTGATAGAAGGGGACTTCAACCACCACTGGATACCCAATCGTGGGTACATTGACATCATGATCCCAGGGGATCTCTACTGAAAGAAACTTCTTTAAGTTGGAATCAAGTACAAAGGCGTATACCTGCATATGAACCAACCCACTACGCAAACCAAACTGCCCAATGGGTTATGTTCCAAAATCTGCCTTGGATCAGGAAAGAAAATGGGTACATGAGATAATTTGAACTGGCCTCTCATAATATGGGGAATTTCAGGAATTTCAGCAGTCTGGTAGAGATTATACTGCTAAGTGTTTTCGACCCTGAACCATGGAGGTGCTAGAAACCATCTCAATTGATGAAGTCAAAAATAATCGCCATCCCCCAATTCATCCGCCTGCCCATTCTCAACTAGGTCGTTTACATGGAAAATGAAGACACCAAACAGGTGTGCCAGTTCTGCCATAAGACTGGCCACACAATGGCCCAATGTCACCACAAAAAGGGGGAAGCCCCCATGAGTTCAACTATGATTCAGTTGAGGGGTGTCACTAAAGTTAGGACAAAAACCTTTTTTCAATCCCAAAGCCAAATAATGGCTCCCTCAAAACATGACAGAGATCGCATACACAAAGCGTCAGCAACAGGAGCTGGACGTCGCCCATAAGGAAGCAAGGGCAAGGGAGTCAGCCAAGCAACCTGAAGTGGACAATGAGCCCTTCATGGACCTTAACCCTGAGGCGTATGTAATGGATGATGGGATGGGCCATATCAAGTTGCACCTTGCCCATCACAATTGGAGTGGACAGTCTATGAAGAGCGTGCTATAATAAAACTGGCCACAAAAAGTCATCATTGGAGAGCCAAATGACGCCAGCTCCTTCAAATACGTCAAATAAGCTTGACAACTCAAAAATTAGTAATAAACCAGCATTCAAATCATTTCCAAAAAAAACCATGTGCTTTTAATCCAATTACCCTCTGGGGAGGCAAAAACTTCCAGATTCAGTCAAAAGCTTCCCCTCCCCCGCAAATAAACCCAATCTCAACAAGAAACACAAACAAGGGTCTGGTAAGGAATCAGCGAGTTTGGCCACCACTTGTGTTCAAGTTGGAGGATTCAAAACATTCTTGAAATTGGTGCTAAATATGATGCCGCTATCAATTAACCAGAAAGATGTGAATGGCTTCAAAATTAAAAGTGCACAAATTGCATAGCAACAAACTCTTTATGCCCTCCAACTGCCCCTACAAAGCTCTATCTTCCCCGCTCTCTCACTCAGTGACCATTGCCGCCAATGTCATAGCTATATGACATAATTGAGGGTACAGATTTTAAGACAAGGCTGACAGGAGACCAAAAAGGTCAAGTCTAAAGGCCTTCCTGACTTAAATATACCCTGGATCAACGCTGAGTACAGGCGAGTTATGCCCAGCTGTTCCTGGGAATGTGCGTGACGCTTAGCCTGGAGTTACAGCCAGGGCGTTAAAACGCACCAGCTACGTTCTCAATACTGACGGTTCTTTTAAAGTTGCTTAAGAACCAGGGATTCAAACCCCGTTCCATTTATAATATTGCCAAATTGGGATGAGTTACTTACAATCTATATCTCAAATTTAAATAATCTTGAGTCACAGTATTCTGGATGAGATAAATGTGCACCTTTTCGTTCTCTTAGGCTTAGCAACGCTTCCTCAGATTGACGACTTACCCCATTGTTTAAGTTTGTAACCTTGAGACCAACTTTCCTCGTTGTTTAACTTTTCAAATAAAATCTCCTGTTAGTTTTACGTTTTATTGCATATTCCTTGGGCGAAACCTGTGCGAGAACCTCCTCAAGGTTGTCTCTAACAACATTGGCCACTTCATTTTTTGAAGCTTACTAAATTATCTGGTGCATCTCTGGCCGCCCTGGTCCCCTTAGATTGAAGCACCTAAGTATCCCAGCACCAATATCCACTTAGTTATGGACTCCCCTTTGGAGGCCAGCCAAGTTTTGTTTTTTGTTTGTTATCTACTAGTATACAAAACGTTTTACCCCCTTGCCCTGAGTCCCTTTTGCTCTGGCACCCTCCGCGGTGCCCTGTTTTCAATCTTGCTCACAACTAGCTCCCTGGCGGTATGGCTGTGCATCCTGCAATATCTTGATGGGAATAAGAGAGTTACAGACAATCTCTTGACACTAGTCAGCCAGCCTTTTTATTTTACGTGCATTAAAATGATTTTTGTGGAGATTTTTATATGTAAATTGGGTACACTGGCCATTTGTCACAACCACTATGGTGCTCACCACAGTTTACTCGTTTTGTTTTGTACTGGTGTGTTTCAACTTTATTCTTTTAACTACCAACTGAGAAGTGCCACCCTTCCTGCTCATACATGGTGAACTCAGACCTTTTGTGATCCTGTTGTTGTAATTCCCTGAATTTCCCCCGAAATTTATTCTAAACTAACAGGCTCCTGCTTCCCTCTCTCTGGAATCTTCTTTTAGTCATAACAAATTGTTTGTTTCTCATCCATCCTCACATGGGGTGGATTTGCTATATCAGTTGTCTGCAGAGGCCGCTGACTGGGTCTTCATGGTGTTCGATGCACAACTGCTTTTGTGGAAATCTATGGAGAGTTTGGAGCGTGACATGGAGCAGCATCATCCTGATGTGTTGCCCATTCACACCTTCTACAAGTTATTTTCTCTGTGGCAAGCTGGCCACCTGGTGAAATTATATTTAGATGAATTTCTGTGATAAAGCACAGGCCTTTTCTTTGCCTGACGTTGTTAAAACATCTTTTCTTTATTCCCCCTTGGACCTCCCTGTGAGAAAAACAAACTGGCAATTGCCCCCTCCCAACTTTGACCAACTTATTGAAGCTCTTTGGGCGATTTCCCCACCCCAACATAAAAAAAGCCAGTAAATATGGCCGTCATTGTTTCACCCGGGGTGGCCCCTATAAATAAGGGTCCTAAAGATTTGCAAGCGCCTCAAAAAAAGGAGGAATCTTATCCTTTCATTCCTTCAAGTTCCACTGAATTTGAAGGCGAGCAGGGTCAAGCCCCAAGTTAAGATTAGATGTTTTAGTTAAATCCACTGCAATGATGTCACTAACGGCAGCCCCTATAAATACAACGCCTGTGACTACTGTTTTCCCTTATATGAGGCAGATTTCCCCACCAATTCCATCCACGTTTTGGCTTTATTTGAGGGTCCAGGAGATTCTAGCCCTGAATTTAACAAAAAAATCAAAAACTATTTTTCCTTGCACTGCATTCCCACAGTGCAGGCCAAAGCATTGACAAAGGGCTTGGTGGTGATGGCCCTGGATAACGAGGCACAACAGGCCATCAGAGCAGGTATGGGTCGTTGACACCCAAAAACGCGTTTTATAACATCTATGGAATACAAAAAACGAGCTGATTATCAGCTCTTTCAGCTCTAATGAGGACCCTATTCTGGTGTATCATGTTACACCTGAGAACCCACGCCTGACCCCTACTATAATCCGCAGAACACAGGTGGTGGAAAAAGAGCTAATTCTAAAATAAAATTGTTATGCACCTGTAGAAGATATGGTGGGATATGTAGCCTTGGTAGTAAGAGTGGCCAATTATCCCTCCCCATTTTATGATGCGAAAACATACCCTGGAGGCCTGCTTATGCCTGATAAAGGGTTTTATGGTATGGTTTGGCGTTTTCTGCTTTGAATAAAGACCATTCAGGATATTTTTTATTGACTGCTATCCTTTCATCCCCTCTGAGGAAAATCAGCACAACTATTTTGGTGGATACAGGAGCCTCTAAGAAATTATAACTGACTAAGACCTAGCTGACTACCTTAAGCTGTAATTTCTTGCCAGGTGGTATGGTTAGGGGAGGAGCTTCCTAAGGTATTCCTACGCTGAAGGTTCTAGGGTTAGTGTACTATCAAGTTGGTAAATATCATTTGGCTGACCACTTCTGAGCAATCAAAAGCCTCTTGTATCCCATTATTTTGGGAGTAAAATGATGTTGAAAGTTTGATGTCAGATTCAAATTGAAAGACAATACCTTATCCTTACCTTTGAAGAATGTCAAAATTAATTGTCCACTTGTCTGAAGTGAACTCTCAGGGCGATCTGCCCCACTGGCCCAATATCCACACTCTCAGTATTGCTCCGTTGCTGAAGCCTTTAATGTAGGTACCTGTCCTTCATGTTTGGAGGGACTGGAATCTACGTTTGATGTAGCCTCAGCCAATGTACTGCAGCTCATTCGGAGTTTGATTGCAAGTTCAAGCTCACTGTTAATCTGGTGAGTATAACTTCTCCCAAATTTTCTTTGACTTTATGGGATAACACAGCCTTAGATGCGTAGGTTAAGGAGCAGTTAGCTAAAGGAGCAAAATTTCAGCGTATCTCTTCAGTATGCTCCCCACTTTTCTTGGTGGAGAAAGCTTATGGTTTTTATTCCTGTTCATAGATTATGGGAATTCAACAACGTCACAGTCCCAGATCTTCATCCCATCCTGGAGGACTCACAGATTCTCACTATGTGGAGAAGGCGAAAATCCTCTCCAAACTGGATTGCTTAGGTTTTTTTAATCATATCTGGATCAAGAAGGGTCAGGAATGGCTAACTGCATTCTGTACCAGATAAGGAATTTTCCAGTTTCAGTTTATGTCCTTTAGGCTTAAAAATGTACCTACTATTATTCAACGCCTTATAGATGCGGCCTTGAGGGACCTATTGGGTGTTTGCGCGGTAGCTTACATGGATGATATTCTGGTGTTTTCCCCTGATCAAGAGTTCCATGTAATACACCTGCGGTAAGTGGTGGAGAGTTTAGGGCAGCCAACCTTACGCTGAATATCAGTAAGTGTGAAGTTTAAGTCCCAGGTCACCTTCCTGGGCAACGTCGTGTTTGACCAAGGCCACATGATAACTCCAGACAAGGAGAAGGCGATTTGTGAGTGGCCCACCCCAACTTTGGTCAGGCAATTGAGGATTTTTTTGGGGACGAGTACGTTCCTTAAGAAATTTACGCCAAACCTTTCTGAGGTGGCAGCGCCCTTGTATAAGGTGAGTGGAGCTAAAGTGCTCCAGTGATCGCCTTGTTTTGCAGGATGCCTTCCAAGAAATAAAATATACCTTTTTGTCCACGTCCGTCCTTCACCATGTAGATCCCATAATGGAGTTTATTGTGGCTATTGATGCTTCAACTTTGCCATAGCAGCAGCTTTATTTTAATTAGGTGAAGAAGGAATAGAGCATCCTGTGGGATATTTTCTCATAAGATGTCTCTGCCTGAATTAAACTATGCCATTTATGACAAAGAGTTATTGGCAGTGGTTGAGGCGCTTACCTATTGGCGTCATCACTTACATGGCTCATCCCAACCATTCCGCGTTCATAAATATCACCATGCTTTGTTTTACTACTGCACACTTCATTTTCTAACCACACGGCAAACCTGATGGCATGAGACCCTGGCTCAAATTGTTTTTTCTTATGAGTATACAAAGAGCAAGGAGAATGTTTTGGCGGATGCTTTGAGCTGAAACCCTGTATTAGCTCCTGATTCTAAGTAGGTAGAAGTACACAACACCCATTTGATGATTTCCCCAGGTAAGATTTTGTCCCAGTTTCCTTCCCCCTTACCCATGGGTCAGCTCTTGCTCCTCTGTAAAATGCTGAGGAATATGGTATCTTCATAAAGGTGGTCCTTACACAGCCCTTTTTTAGCAGAATATACTATGGTCCTCGCCAAGAGCTAGTTAATAAAGAAGATATTACCGGAGGTTACCACATTAAGGAAGAGATGGTGTGGTTTCAGGGACGCCTATGGGTTCCTAATGGACCACTTCGCCTGGAAATCATCTGGGACCATCATGACAGGACCACCATTGGATATCCTGGAAGGGGAGATTCTGGAACTAATTCACTAAATTTATAATTGGAAGGAATTAGCCTCTCATATTGCCAGATATTATAAAGATTGCCAGGCCTGTGACCAAATGAAACCAAATCGCCAGCCCTGCGTGGGGTCATTGGTACCAGTTCAGAAGGCTGAAGGGCTTTAGGCTTTTTTATCAGTGGATTTTATTGTGGAATTTCCCATATCTGATGGCTACGATGCTATCACGGTAATGGTGGACCGTTTTATGAAGTTTTCCTACTTTATTCCTTGCAGAACCACAGTAACCGCGGCTGAGATGGCTAGGCTCTTCGTATCTCATGTGTTTGCCCTTCATAGGTTCCCCCATGAGATAATTAGTGATTGTGGGCCCAAGTTTATCACTGTCTTTTGGAAAGAGTTGTGTAAGACTTTTCAGATTTGCTCCTGCTGTTCTCCTGCTTATATCCCCAATCAGATGGGCAGACTGAACGAGTGAACTAGTGCCTGGAATTGTTCCTGCGGTGTACACTGCCGCAAATCATTCAAATTAAGTTTCCCATCTCCCCATGGCTCAATTCAGCTAATTCAACGCCAGAATGCATCAATCAGTTGTTTCTCATTTTTCGCCAACTATTTCTTTAATCCCGCCTACAACATGGAGCCCAGCTGTGGATCCAAAGTAGAAGCAGTGGTGAACTTTGCAAAGATGATTAAGAAAGTACACCAGGGGGTAAACATGAATTTGTATGTGGCAATGAAAGCTTATAAGGAGAACACCGATGGGAAAATATGGGTAGGTCCTGCGTATAAGGAAGAGGATCTCAATATGCTGGATGCTATAAAAATCCCTATAAGGCAGACATCAAAAAAAGCTGGGCCAAAGAGGATTGGGCCTTGTTGCAATGTCAGAAAAGTGGGCCACGCCTTGTACCAGCTGGATCTTCCTTCATCATTTCAGACCTTTGCCGTCTTCCATGAAAGTAAGCTAACGTTGTTTGAGAGCCCCCATAAAGACTCCAGAGGCTTATCTCGTGGATAGGGCATTAGAGTAGGAAGTAAAGAAGACCGTAATCTCACGCTGAGTAAGAAGAAGAATTGATCACCTATTATCCTGGAAGGGATTTGACACAGCGGAGAACAGTTGGGTACCAGCGCATGACTGCGCCCACGCCCAACGCCTGATTGAAGTTTTCCACGAGCATTTCCCTGAGGCTGCAGGACCTAAGTTAAATCCAACCATCGCATCCATGAAACTGGACCTGTCCCACAAGAACTTTTCCATGGCAAAAGCTGCTGGAGGGGGTGGAGCCTCAAAAGAACAATTGGGTAATGTCATGGCTACATGACATAATCGAGAGTACAGATTGTAAGGACAAGGCTGGACGTCAGCAGGCCAAAAAGGTCAAGTTGAAAAGTCTTCCTGACTTAAAACAAACCCTGGACCAACGCTGGGTACAGGTGAGATATGCCCAGGTTGGTCCTAGTAATGTGCATGATGCTTGGCCCAGCATTACAACCAGGGTGTTAAAATGCACCAGCTACATCCTCAATCCTAATGGTTTATTATTTTTGTTTAAAGGACAGGGTTTCAAAACCTGTTCTATTTATACTATTGCCAAATTGGAAAAAGTTTGCTTACAATCTATAGCCTGAGTTTGGACAATCTCAAGTTACAGTACGATGGCCAATGGTAGTGTGCATCTATTAGTTTGCTTAGGTTTATCACCACCCCAAAGATTGATGACTCGCCCCCTATTGTTTAAGTATGTTTCCATAAAACCAACTTTCCTCGTTGGCCAACTTTCCAAATAAAATCTCCTGTTAGTTTTACATTTTTTGCATGGTTCCTTGGGCAAACCTGTGCGCGGACCTCCTCAAGGAGGTCTCTAACTACATTAGCCACTTCATTTTAGTTTATTTGAGGTGGGCCGACCTGGGACAATACTGCACCAATTAATGGGAAATTGAATGAATGGGAAAGGAGGATAAAATCCGGAAAACCTCCATGCGTGGCGTATGATAGGCCAGGAACTTCATGGACCGCCTTTGCTATTCGCTATCTCAGTTTGGGGCATTGGTGCGCAATGCCAACACAGTCATAATTTTCTTCTACCCAAAGTTCCTATACCGGAATCAAACTTGGGGATGCAGTGTTAGAGGTCCCTATTCTACCACTGGGGTATCATCCCCTCTGGCCACTTCATTTTAACAAGATTAATACAGTATCTGGTGAAACTCTTGACCACCGTAATTCTCTCCAGATTGAGACATAGTACCCTGGCACCAATCACCACCTGATTATAGACTCCCCTTTGGAGGCCAACCAAGTTTTGTTGTTTATTTGTTATCTACTACTATACATTAAATTGTACAACCTTGCCCTAGATTCCTTTTGATATGGCCTTTATGCAGTGCCCTGTTTCCAATATTGCTAATAACTAGTTCCATGTAGGTGTGGCTGTGCATCCTGCACCACCATGTTAGGGATGAGAGAGTTACAGACATTCTCGTGATAGCCAAAGTACCAACCTCCACCCTCAATTCATTTCATAACCTGGAAAAACTTCCCAACCATCCTCATACCTGTGGGTTGGGTGACTGGAAATTATTATAACAACCACAAATGCTTGAGGGATGGCAAGCATTCATATAAGGAGTAGAATCTTTATCATTTTAAATTATATAATAATGTTTATTTAATTTTAATTTTGGTATTCAAGCAGGAAGCCAAAAAGAAATGGCACCAAACTCAGCCCTGTAATGCAACAAGCCACCCATGGTCCCTCCAGATTGGGTGCCAAGCCCTTTGGATGGACAATGTGGCCATCGTTGCTCTGAACAAGAAGCTTGACCTGATATTTGTGGATGAGTCTCATTCCAGAAAGATCTTAGTGACCACAGCCACTGATAGAGAACCATAAAGAACCTCTGAGTGGTAGCGGTGTATGTCTCACAAAAGCCCTACAAAAACCAAATTTTTTAGTAGTATTTATTGGAGGTACCAACCAAATAGACAACGTTCATAGCATGAGACCTGAAAAGTTGGACATACGCGAGTTAGGGTACATTCCCAACAAGTGAGCGCTTAACCGTAAAGCCAAGGATAACCTAGAGTACCTGGTCAAATTGGGGATGTGCCTTACAATCGATGAGGAGGATGACAACACCACTAACCAGATAAGGTGGTCATATTATTCTAGTGGGGCACTGCAGACAGGTTCACGCCTGAACTATGTGCTCGTATCATCTGACCTTAAGCCACTGACATCTAACAGTGAGGTCAGAATAAACTCCAAAAGTGACCACATGATAATTCACATGAAGATAACCTGGGTGAGCCCTGAAGACCAGAGAGTGGAAGATCACACCAGCCATGCTGAGGGACAGGGAGTGATGCTGAACAGTTGAAACCAGCCCTTATTAACTGTTTACTTACTGGGATCATCAACCATGAATTGATCCCCCCGGAATGATGGGTCCAAATAAAGGAGAAAAATAAAGCATGACAGCATGAAATTTGTGAAATTGAAGACCTACAAACAAACTGCCACCATGAAACACCTGAAGGATGCCCTAAAACACATGAAACTTTCCCAGTTGGAAAGAAAAGACTAGTGGAGTAAGTACCTAATGACTTGCAAGTGCTATTGGGCTTTAATGACCAAACAGGACTCAGAGCTCTGGGTGAACGCTACCTATTGATATCAAAGCCTCATGGGGACAGTGACCAAGGAGGTCCTAGCTTCCCTCAAAAAAGTCCGATCAAAATTTATGATTCATCAGGTGAAACCCCAGTCAGGCGAGGTATACTCCAATCCCGAGATAATAAAGGGTGAGATCAAAATTTTCTACGTGTGATTATTTCTATACCATGAGATGAGGGTTGCTGCAACTGAAGTCCTAATTTGACCTGGCCAAGATGGCACTTGGGGCCTGTTCACCAAACGATGCCCAAATAAAGACTGCCAAAATCACAATTGAGGAAGTTTATCATGCATTGAAAGAGTCACTGAAGAGGAAATCCCCAGTCCCTGATAACATGTGTATGGAAAATTACAGTACTTTCTGTGACTACATAGCATAAAAGCTCGCCACCTTCTTCGACTCATTCCTGCAAAATAAGCATATCCTTGAAGGCTAGGAGCCCAAATTTTACTTCTGTACAAGAAAGGGCTTCAATGGCAACTTCAGAACTGGCATCTGATCGCCTTGTCCAACGCCAACTACAAATTCCTAAACTACATTTTATCAAATAGGCTAATAGTGACTTCCCTACATACCCTCCATCAGGCCCAACATGGGTTCATCAGGAGACGCACCATCTGGGATAGTATTGGTGGTAATCAGAACATGCTACAAGACACGTGAGGATCCATACAGGGCTATCTCATGTTTCTTGATATGGAGAAGGCCTATGATCAGATAGCATGGCCATTCTTGAACGTGTCATTGAAGGCAGTGGGTACCCCAATGCCTTCTACTCCTAGACTTTGATGCTGTATTTGGGGCTGACAACCAAGGTTATTCTTGCTGATGTCATTACCAATGATATCCCAAATGGTCAGGGTCTCCGCCAAGGTGATCCCATGTCACTGATCCTATCTAACTTTGTAGTCAACATCCTTGTGACAGCAGAGGATGCAATACTCTAGGGCCTAGTTTACCCCAGCCAGTAGCTGCTGAAACTGAAAGCCTTCACTGATGACACTATGTAGGAATCAGCTCTATGACTGACTTTCAAGGTGCTGAGGAGCTCCTGAGCCTATACCAATTAGCGTCAAGTGCAAAGAATAACTTGGATAAAACTGCCGTAATGAGGATAGGCGTACCAAATTTCAGCCCATCTTCTGACATAGTGCCAATCCAGAATATGCAAACAATCCGCTACCTTAGAATTCTTTTTTATGATAAGGATCCACCGGTACTTATAATAAAGCAGGAGTATTTTTAAGCCTGCCAGCCTATATGGCCGCTGGAAATATATATACCTCAATCTTGAGAAAAAAGTGCTGTCCATCAACATCTTCATCTTCTCCAAACTATGGTATGTAGCCCACATGCTGCCCATGAGCTGTAACCTGGAAAAGGAAATCAAGGCTTTGATTCACACCTTTCTCTGGCTAAGGCAAAAACAGTGTTAATTGCCCTTGACACCCAGTTTAAACAAAGGTATGAATAGGGAATGGACATGCTTGAATTTGAGTCCCACACCTGGAGGACATGGGCCAAGCTCTTCCTCCAAATGATGCAGATGCACATGCGCTGCTTGACCATTGCATAAAACTTTAACTGTGAAAGAACACATGCCTTCAGGAGCCAGTCTCCTTTCATTCCTTGCAAGTTTGGATGGTGACCCACTGTTGGATTTTTAACCAGGGGATATTCCTCGCATATTAATGAATTAGTAAGATAAACTAACCATGGATGATTGCCAACTAGTTTGCTAATTTTGATTCATTGTTTATGATAATAACCTCAATTTGTGCTCCCCATTGAGTTGAGTTGAGCTGTCTTGATCTGAAGGATCAAAAAGTATCAGGGATCATCCCTGATAGGAGATTGGTGAATCTTGACACCATACCTAAGGCTGAGGATGTTGAGATAATTAATATCAGCAATTGAGATGGCAAATTGCTTAAATAAAATGTCAAAAGTATAAGGAAAGGATCATGATAGAATTTTCGTCAATTTTGACACTGGTGACTTATTCTGAGGATGTCAAACCAATTAGTACTAAATTAAATGAGTCAAAACACTATTTCAACTTCATGAAAGCATTAGTAATTATCCCCGCAGTATTTTGGTTAAATTTGATACTGGCAACTTATGCCAAGGATGTCAATATATTAAAAAATTAATTCAGATTACAATAAATTGAGGATTGATATAATCCAGATATTCAAGGAAGACAAGTATCACCAGTGAAAGTGCTGATGAATGCTAATCAGGGAGAATTGCCAGTGAGTGCTTATGATGCTGGCAATAAATGCCAATGATGTAGACAGGCAAGAAATACCTGAAAATAGTTTAATCTCCCTCTTAATAAGATCTAATCTCTTGTTTGCGATCTTTATTAAGTTTCTAGTCAACAGAGGTTACCTTAGCTTGTAGATGTGGGACAGGAGATCCTCAGAGGTTAGTGGCTGGTTTAAAACTACCGGAGTGTCAGCACAACCAACTCCCAACCTTAAACTGGATGAAAACCCCAGGGGACTTAGAAACTAGAAGCAACAATGATGTTTTGGAAAAGTTGAAAGGTAGAAGCCCCAAGGGAGTCAATAGAGGCCACTGAACCACAATTGTTGGACAAGTCCCAAAGAGGACCTCTGAGCCATAATGAGTGGTCAAGCCTCAGAAGGAGAAGTTGTTGGTCTATTGGGTCGGTGGGTTAACCTGCAAATTTGTAGGGAAAGGTTGCTAATAATTGTGAAAGAGCAAGGGCCATAGTCTTCATACTATTTGGCCTGGTACACTAATGGAGTCAATTATTATAGAGAATAAAAATACTCAACACCCACCTTGAATACCCACCTGACCTACCAGCTCTTACTACTGGAAGCTGTGCAATCATGCTGTGAGACTAGGTGTTTGCTCATATATAGCTTTTATGCATGATGCCAATCAGTTTCATAGGGATATAAAGTCCCATATTTCTTCCTTGAATTCTGCAACTAGATGGGAGAAATATAATTGAATCAGATATAAATCTGCAAGGCATCCAATCTTCTCTTTAAGTCAACCCCAGTTGGATATAGAAAACTGCTCCTGAAACCCAGGTGCAAGCAACCAGTTCAACCCTATCATCAATGACTGGGCAACCAAGGGTCATAATACTATATGCCTACATAAGAAAAAATTTTGGGCCTTAATTCCCAACTAGTTATATCAAAGCAAAGGTTAGATACCTGGCAGATCCTACACCATACATTAAAATATGGTAAGCATAGTGGACTGGACTACCTTCATAAGGACTAACCCATCTGTGCTGAACTTGAAGCAGATATTGGCTACCACTATTATATGTATGCCATTTTTTATAAGTACTGGTCCACAATGAGGTACCCTGTAAAAATTTGCTTAGGATTGATTATTTGCCATCAACCCAGTAACCTTTTTACTGCACATGTTCAAATTCCTCATGCACTTCGTCACGTTGTATAGGATGTATTAATTGATAATAGTATGGAGACTATTATCCAGAGTTGAGATTGAACTATTATTCAGCCCAATGTTTGGCCAGTATTTCCCATTAAATACTCTGTAAGTTGTACTTGTAGGGATTTGTTCCCTATACTCTTGTCCACCCAATTTTCATTAAGATACCCCAGTGACAGTCTCTCTCGGCCCAACACACAGTCAGCAGCTATCCCTGATTGTGGTTCTTTCATCTCTAGATCCACACTCGGATCTTTACTCTTCTCTCTGAGAGTCTTCCAATTATTGCCTTCTGCAATAATATCCTTGAGATAGAACGACACAAAAGAAGCTGATAGTCTAACTATAAGCCAAATCATTAGCTTTTGTAGATTATAATAATAATAGTAATAATGTTTATACTATAGTAAATCCTAGGGAATTATATAGTAGGGGATTTGGTTATCTAATCCTCAGTTGACACCTCTTTGATGAGGTGGCAGCTGTTGCCATTGAATCACCCATCCTTGTCTTGGCAGCAATGGTCTTCCTGATCCTGGCTAGAATTCCATTATTGGACATCCTCAAGACCTTAAATGGAAAGAGTCAGAAAACGTGTCCCTAACGTTTTCCTCTCAATCCAAGCGAACCAACCATAATTGGGTAACGACCTGCTTAGTAATGGGACTTATTACCCATTATGGCAGGTCACTTCACCAACTGATTGATTTGCTAGTTACAGGTGACATCACTCGCCTTGCAACTCACTATTCATTCCCAATCAGTTGGTGATAAAACCTGACCAATCCCAATTGGTACACCTGATAGTTAATCACTATCAGATGCCCCTATTTTGTTGGCCACTCCGCCAATGAGATCTTAGATATTCATCCAGATCGATCCCTGATGGATACAACCAGGTGAATATTCCAAAATCCCCTGAAGGTAGTTCCTCCAAAACTTGGGCTAGCTGATTTCTGATTCACTTCACCTTAGGGAATTTTCCTAGCGATAACAGGTAATATAGCAGGCTGGGAATATGGGCAAAAATCCAAAAACATCCTCCCTCTTGCCTAGATTTCTAGCAAGAAAAGGACCAGGGCATGAGAACGCCGCTTCAGACACCTGGTTGATACTTCATTGGTCCAAGAAGAGTACACTCATCAATACTCAACGCTGCTCAGGATGACCTTCATCATACAGCATTCTTCCTCTTCCTCCTCGCTACCACCTTCTCATAGCATGGTCCTCACGATCTTCTGTCATGCCAGCTCACATGTCTGGTGCCTTTGATAAAATCCATCGGCAGGCGCTCAGGACAAATCTTCCAGCTCCAGTGCTGTATCAGGATTACTCGGGGTGATTTGCTGATTGCCTCTTTCTTTTTTGCTGCTTTCCTCCCCACTCTGGGGTTTTGTGATTAGCACCTTCCAATATCTCAACTTCCATTCCCCTAGTCACTTTTTCTCAGGGCTTGGCGTCCACTCAACAAACTTGGTTTCATGTAGGTCTCGCCCTTGCATGATTTGCATATTTTTTTTAGTATGATTTGCATATTTTTTTTTAGTACTAGATGGTCCCCGTATGATTTGCATATTGATTTCAACAGACTGTATATTCCTATCGCAATGTATCCTCCCTCCCTCAAGAGGCAACATAGGTAGAATCATCCCCATACTGAGGACAATCAATAAAAATAAAAATTCTAAAGATATATCAGCTTTTTTATCTATGCATTTTAAAATCTTTTTTTCCAATATCTTTTATCAGTTTTTTTATCTTTATTCTTCTTTTTTACTATGAGACTTGTCATTGTTTCAGTTCTGAGGTCCATCTTTTCTCCCAAACTGGGTCCTTGGTACTTTACCTTCCCAGTTTTCCATGGTTCAGAGGTCCTTTTTTCGGACTTAACCATCTAGATTGGTTCAGAGGTCCTTTTTTCAGACTTGACCTAATCTTTAGGAAATGACCAACCTAATGTTTCATCGGTCCTTTGGGAACTCTTTTGATTTTTTCTTGATCCAACACTTTAAATACTTAGCATGGACTCAATTTACAACTCTTCCATTAAGGAGATTCTTGATGTAGTAAGCATTGGTCGCCATCTTAATTATTACTTCAAATGGACCTGAACACAACACATCTAATTTTTTTCTTCATCTGAAACCATGTGTGTTGCAATAGGCAACTCTTTCCCCTATTTGATATTCTTCTAATGCCAGTCAGTTTTTGTCATCCAGCAATTTCGCTTATATCCTTTTCTTCAAGGTTGTATTGAATTCTTGCAATTGCATATCAATCAGGATACTCGTCAGTTGGTTCAAGTAATGCTCAGTACTCATCCCTGACATAGGTTCCACCACTAAATATAAAATCAGCAGCAACGCAGTCTTTCTTCTGTATAATAATTCAAATGGCGTCTTTCCCATCACCATATGATGATTAATGTTGTAGGCAAACGTCACCAAACTCAGGTACATTCCCCACATAGAAGTTCTCCCTGCAACTAGCTTCCTTAGCGTTGCGGCCAGTGTCCCATTGACCTGTTCTACCAGTCCGTTCATCTCAAGCTGGTATGGTACTGACATGACTGTCAGAATTAGAAATAAAAATTGTATCAGATTCCCATCTTCCAAATCAGGCCGTGCTAAATTGGTTGTCAAACCTACCCAAGCTAAATCTATTTCAGGATCATCCTCACCTATTCCTGAGTCACATGGGGCGGCATTTTTACCCATTAAGTCAGGTGAGCGACGCTATTCATTAAGGACGCTCACAAGGAGGCCATTCTGGAAGATCAGTAAAGATCCTGATCAGATGAGGCCCTGATGATCCTGAAGGCACCAAGTCCCAACGCACCCTACAAATATCGAAGCCTTTTAGTTTAATAAAATATTTGGTATTCTAACTTGTTTTCCCATTTCCTCCTCAGCGATCTTTCCAATTTTTCCAGCTTTGAGCCACTGCAAACTCTGGTGCCAGTCCAAAGAACTGTAGCGCCAACAGAAGTGGTTCTCACTACAGGGGGCTCTGAGATTACCTAAGTGAAAACATCCATCACAAAAATGGAAACCAATAGCAGCCCTGATGACCAAATGATTGGTCAATCGAGGAGCGTTACATGATGGGTTAGTACCTCACATTACACAACACCACCTTTGCAGCCAGAAAGGCTAGAATTTCGCGCCGCCTTTAAACTCTTGCTGCCCTCCCTAGATGGGAGCCAATACCAACTCCAGTATGAGCATATCAATGATGTCATTCAACAATTAATAAACGACATCTACTCTGAGGGCGCCCACTCCAGCTGCTCCTGCGCCTCCTCCATATCTTCCACAATGTAGGACCTCTACGCCTCAGCTGTATTGCCAGCTGGGGAGCTTACCCTTGGGCCTGACCGCTACCTTTGTAACTTTGTCCACCCCACTATCCATCACCTCCTCCAGTTAGTCAGATTACATCATCAGGAGGTCCCCCAGCAACTAGGGCTCACCCAGAATTTACATTAATATAATGTTGACTTCTATGATGCCACCTCCTCCTTCGTGCACAACAATTGCAAAGCTATTCTTGATAACCAACAATTTTTTAATGAGATCCGCGATCAGATTGTAGTACTGGATAGCAGAATCTCTGGCTACCTCGAGGAGCAGTTTCACTAAAACGCCCAGCTGTTTGAAGTGACATGGACCCAGCATCTACAACAAGTCAAAGAACTAGTATGATCCCTACAACAGCACTACTGAAAGCTGGACTCTCATGACTACCCCTCCATGAGTGCGAGGCCAGAAGGTCCTGGGGGGCCAGAAGGTCCTGAGGGGCATCAAGGGACAGCCGGACCCAAGGTACCATGCAGGCCTCAAGGGCCCCTGGGCCCTATAACCTTGGGTGAACCCAAAGACCCCTAGCGAAGGGATATAATGACCGCCCTGGATTCCTTATGGGATTAAATCCAAAAGGTGGCATTGGGGTGAAAGCTCCAATCGGATGGTGTCCCTCTTGATACCAGGGTATCCATTGAAGCATTGTCAGATGAGATGGATAACCTCAGCGCCTTCACAAAGCTTATGACGCTTGTATATCCCAGCTTGAAACAACTTGTCGTGGGTTTGAAACCTGGTTGACCACCATCAAAAACCAGCTTCATCTACAGAGCACTGAGATTAAATCCTTAAAGGAGCAGTTTGCCAATAAGGATTCTGCTTCCACCCTCAGCCGGAATTGGGACTACATCCAAGAGGATTTAGAGGGCTTTCAGAGGTGGTTAGATCAGCAGGTTCCTTGATATTATGCGGAAACGGAGATCTTGGAGCTAACCCCTATCCCAGGTGTTAAAACCCTTTCCACTCCCATTGTAGCTAACTTTATACCTAGTTTCAAGGAAAGGTTCACCTCCAGGTGGAAAAGTATCGCCTCCTTCCTGTATGCCTATGAGAGTTCCATGGAGGAGGCCACCAATTGACAAAAGGTGAAACACATCCACTCCTGTCTAGACAGCGCCACCCGGGAGATCATGACTCCCCATTTGAAGGAGTGTAACACCTGGGAACAGGTCTGCACCGCCTTGATCCAAGAGTTTGGCAGCAACCAAACCCTGGCCAACCAGAAGCAAGCATTCATGGGCATTTGACTGAACAAAGGAGAAAACCCTATGGAGTTTGCCAACCAGTTCTACGCCCAGGCACAACCTTTGGTCATGACGAACTGTATCACTCTGGACAACGCCATCACCGCTGTCATCTCCACCTTGGGGTCCTATCCTGAGGTCCAAATGCACATGATTGGGCAGAAGAATGGGTTCACCTGTATCAGGGAGATTAAGGAGGCTTGCAACAAGGTCTCTGCCTCGATACTACACTTTAAGGCAACGTCTAATGGCCCCTCTAACCGCCCTAGGGTCCATTTATTTGAAACCAGAAGAACCCCCATCCTCGATGCACCTATTGCAATGGCTTTAGACATAGCGCTAAGACCTGCTGTAAACGTCTTGCTGAGGAGGCGGGAAAAGGGTCGTCAGCATGAAGGACGAGGCGCTCCATGCTGACATCCCTGCCCAGCCTCAAGTATCCCCCGCGCATAAACCAGAAGCCATCATTTATGAGGAAGTAGTTGCAGTATCTGATGACAATAAAGACATTGATACTGCTTATTCTTCTTCTGATGAATCTCCCATGTTCCTTACATTACCGCCCCAGTTTGGAAGTTTGGTCACCTGAGTCACCATCTGGGTCCACAAGATTCCAGTCTATGCCATAGTCGACAGTGGCTCCCCGTGAACATCATCTCTTCCAAGCTGATGAAATGCATCAAGGTCGCTCCCAATATGCTGCACTACATGGAGTATGGCACGGCTGGCCCCCAGTGCACCCATCCATAGGGGCCTATTCCTCTCTACCGATTCAGTTTGAAAAGCTCGCTTTAGAAACAACCGCCATCACTCTGGACAACCCTAGCTATGATCTGCTCCTCGGGACACAGTCCTTTGAGACTATTTGGTGGTTCTCCACTACAATGGTGGTTTCCTCTCCCTTCTAGGACATTGAGTCCCTCTGGTTTTTGAGACTGCTCATGACTCTAGGGCTGAGGTCAAGGCCTGAGCCTGCCTACTGGAGACCAAAGGATGAATCAATTGGCTTGAGTATCACATCTGGGGCTCTCGAGTCTGACTACCCCCTCCTGCTGTTGACAGATTAGAGGGGATGCCGATCTACTTGCCCTGGGTGACTACTGTACCCCCAAAATCCCAAGTCATCGTTGACACCTGGGTCTATGTCAGCATTCCCTTGGGGTATTTACTGGAGGTCTGAGGCCTAGATAACTCATTCCCAGGAAGTGCTGACCTGCCCCAGGATCTTTGATCCAGCGTATGCCAGATCTATATCAGTGTTGCTAGCCAACCTGACTGACAAACCAGAAAATTGTAGATCTAAACAGTCACACTGCTTATGTCCGCCTATTACCAATAGGGGCTGTTGCCGATGTTCAAAGCTTTGGGGACTTAAGGGACTTTGGCTTGGAGTCACCACCATTGGTTAATTTAGTCGATGCAATATAGGAAAGGACCTCTCTGATGAACAGCGACTTAAAGTTCAGGAGCTCCTGGAGGAATACTCGGATCTATTCTCCACTTTGACCTATGATTTTGGAAAGATGAACGGAGTCCTCCACCATGCAGAAACTGGGGACGCCCCCCCTTTTGGTCCCAGCCTTACCAAAAGAGCAAGGTTGAAGAGGCCCAGGTCACAGTAGAACTCAAACAGCTGCTCGACGCTGAGCTCTTGGTCCCTTAATGTAGTCCTTGGTCCTCCCCTCTTCTGCTGGTCTGAAAGAAGGATGGCAAGCACTGGGTGGTGATGGATTATCGACGACTTAACTCCATCACCAAGAAGGACAGCTATCCTCTGCCCCAGATTGACAATTCTCTCCGCCTGCTTGAGGGTTCCCAGCACTTCTCGGCCATGGACCTCACCAGCGGGTATTGGCAGGTTGAGCTCACCCCTGAAGACCGAGCCAAGTGTGCTCTAATCACCCACGAGGGCTTTTTGAGCCCACCTGGATGCCCCAAGGCCTCTGCAATGCCCCAGCCACGTTCCAGCGTGCCATGGATGGGATCCTTGGGGACTTGAAGCTCTCCTGTGTCCTCGTCTACCTGGACAACATCACCATTTTTTCGCGAACCTTTAATGGACATGTAAAGCATCTTAAGGAAGTCTTCGAGCATCTCAGGAAGGCCTCCATCAAGCTCAAGCTCTTGAAGTGCTTCTTTTTCCAGCCTGAGCTGAAGTTTCTAGGACACAAGGTCTCCAAGAGTGGCATCCAACTTATACCCAACAAAGTCGACGCCATAGAAAAGATGTCACGCCCCCAAAGCCTACAAGATATTCAAGTCTTTCTAGGTATGGTGGGCTATTACCATCAGTTCATCCCGCGGTTTGCTGACCTAGATGAGCCGTTGTTCTACCTCCTACAAAAGAACGTACCATTTGAGTGGCGACCTGAGCAGGAACAGGCCTTCAACGCTTTACGTACAGCCTTATGTACTAAACCTGTTCTAGTTCATCCTCGCTTCAAACAATCTTTCTTGCTGTTCATGGATGCAAGTGACGTCGCCATCGGAGATATCCTGGCTCAGCACAATGAGGACCAGGTCGATCATCCTGTGTCTTATTTTAGTAAGATGCTAAGCAAGGCTGAGCGGAACTACAGTGTCACTGAGAGGGAATGTCTAGCCATTCTCTTAGCCATCAAACATTTCTGGCCCTACCTCTACAGTACACATTTTACTATTATTACAGACCATTCTTCCCTCTGGTGGCTGCAACAAATGAAAGACCTCCGATGGTCAGTTGGCCAGGTGGGCCCTACGACTGCAAAGCTATGACTTCACCATCATTCACCGCACAGGTGTTATACACCAGAATGCAGACGGCCTCTCCAGGATGCTGGTATTAGCAGTTCTGACCCCGGAGGAGGATCAGCTCTACAACCTGATAGGACAACCTGAACTATGGGAACTGGAAACTCCCGAGGTTCAGGCCAAACTCCGCCAAATGACTCAAGACACTAAAATCAAGGACGGGCTACTCTACAAGAGAGTCAACAAGAAATGGCTTCCCTACATCTGACCTTCCTCTTGAACTGACATCATCCTGGAAGGCCATTCTACTGTGGGACATGGTGCGGTTAAGAAGACCCATGAGTGGCTGAAGTTAAGCTGCTACTGGGGCGAATGGTAAAAACCATCCAAGAGGTTCTGGAAGCTTGTATGACCTGCCAATTTCAAGACTGGGCCAACCCTCGATATCAGCACTCGGTTGTTGCCCCAACCAAACCTTTCAATGTCATTAGTGTTGACGTGGTGGGTCCCCTTCCCACTGGGCTGCGTGGTCACAAGTATATTATCCTGGCCATAGACCACTTAACTAAGTGGGTCGAGGCGATCTCAGTCCCTGCAGCCACCACCAAGGCTACCGCTCTATTTCTTGTTTGCTCCGTTTTCACCCAGCATGGGTGCCCCCAGACCTTGCTTTTGGACAATAAATTTGAACTTCACCTCCCAGGTAGTACAGGAACTAACTTCTCTATTTGGCACCACCCAGAGTTTCGCTGCATCCTACCACCCTTCTACTAATGGGGCGGTAGAGCGTGCTAACAGAACTCTTGTTTCCATCCTATGAAAGTTGGCCGCCTCAGATCCTGCCTGTTGGAACTATTATCTTCCCGGCGCCTAGCTCGCCTACCTGGTAAGCTATCACCGTGTCATCAAGATGTCCCCATATGAAGCCCTGTACGGGCGGGCACCTTGGCTACCCAGTAGCATCCAGCCCCTGCTCGAAGCCTCCACCCCCAAGAACTCCAATTTAACTATGAGGGCTCTAGCTGATGAAATTGTCTGGCTCCAAGCCCAAGCCACTCAAGGCATTATCACCACCACTGGAAGAGAGACATTCCTATCAAATCTCAGATGACCCTCCTTACCAGATTTTCAACTAGGTGACCTCATTCTCTTTTATCATCATTGACCTGGAGGCTGACAGAATAAGCTCGACGTACTGTGGTCTGGACCCTACAAAGTCATACATAAGGTGAAGTCTAAGTACTCCATTGCTGACATCAATCAAGGGACTGTTGTAAATTGGGTGCATGGTCAGTTCCTCCGGCTGTATACCCCCCTCCAACAGGATCTTGAGGGGGGCCTTGTCAGGATTTGAGATAAAAATCGTATTGAATTCCCATCTTCCAGATTAGGCTGTGCCAAATTGGTCGTCAAACCTACCTAAGCTGAATCTATTTCAGGATCATCTTCACCTATTCCTGAGTCACGTGGGGTGGCATTTCCACCCATTCAGTCAGGTGAGCGACGCTATCCATTAAGAAACCACAAGGAGGCCATTCTGGAAGATCAGTAAAGATCCTGATCAGATGAGGCCCTGACAATCCCAAAGGCATTGAGTCCCAACGCACCCTATAAATATCAAAGCCTTTTAGTTTAATAAAATATTTGTTATTCTAACTCATTTTCCCATTTCTTCCTCAGCGCTCTTTCCAATTTTTCCAGCTTTGAGCCACCGCAAACCCCAGCACCAGTCCAAAGAACTGTAGTGCTGATAATGAACATCATAGTTGATCGATTCCCAGTAATAATACTGATGAATATGGTTAGTTGTTTTCCTCAGGCCTCCATGCCTGACAACCTTGTGAGCTGCTTGTACTATTGCTGCTCTTTCTGATGGTTTTGGGAATAATAGCTTCTTCCCGTTGATTGTCTTGAATACTTTTTCATCCATGGTCTCAGTGTTTTCCATTGCTTTTTGAAGCGCACCTTAAATTTGTTGGGGCCTGTCCCCAATTCTTCCTTTGACCATTCTCTGGAATAGCTCATCCGCCTGCGGGTATACCAACTGGACCATTGGCAACTATGATGAGCCATCCGCGTTCTGATGAGAAGCCCCCGCTTGGTGGACTATCTCATAATTGTAAGCCTGAAGCTTAAGTGTCCATCAGGCCAGTCATCCTTCCAGTTCCCTTAGATTGTGCAGCCAACGCAGCTAAGAGTGGTCCATCACCACCTTAAAGTGCGTTCCATGGACATACACCCAAAACTGCTTACAGGCGCAAATGACCGCAAGGCATCCATGCTCAGTCATGGTGTAGTTCCTCTCAGCAGCTGAGAGTGTCTGGCTCACATAAGCCACCGTATGCTCATCCCCAAGTTCGTCTACTTGGCTCAGTATGGCACCAATTGCCATCAACAAAGCATCAGTTTGAATGATAAACTCCTGATTAAAGTTTTGATATTTCAGAATCAGTGAATCTATCAAATACCGGCATAACTCATCAAAGGAGTCCTGGGCCCCTTCATTCATTAAAAATCCTTTTTTGTATCCTTTAATAAATGAAATAAAGGCTTAGCTATTTGGGTGAAGTCACAAATAAATCTTCTATAGTATCTGACCATCCCAAGGAATACTTGGATGTCTTGGACACTCTTCAGCACAGCAATCTGTTCAATAGCTGCTATTTTCTGGGTTTGTGGCTGCAATCCTCTTGAGTTGATCACAAATCCCAGGTATTCCAACTATTTCTTGAATAAGTGGCACTTCCTTGGCTTGATCTTCAGGTTAGCCACAGATAGTCTCTTAAAAACTTTATTCCAAGTGGTGCAAGTGATCAGTAAACGTTCTACTGAACACATTGATATCTTCCAGATATACCAGGACGCACAACAACTTCAGGTCGCTTAATATCGCATCCATGACCATCTGGAACGTCGTAGGCGCATTGCAAAGACCCTGGGGCATCCTCATCGGCTGGTATAACCCCTGCGCAGTAATAATCGCACATTTTTCTTGGTCTTCTTCTGGCAAGTCAATCTGCCAGTATCCTGATATTAGATCCATCGTGGAGAAATACTTCTCTTCTCATAAACAATCCAGCACATCATTGATCCTTGGTAGGGGATATGAATCCTTCTTCATAATTTTGTTCAGCATCCAGTAATCAATCACCACCCAGTTTGATCCATCCTTCTTCTTCATGATCAGAATTGAACTCACCCAGGGACTTGATGATGGAACCAGAAGTCCATGCTTCACTAGTTTGCTGATCTCATCCTCCACTACCGCTTCAGTGGCTTTTGATCTTCATATTGGTCTCATCCTTATTGGTAGATTTTCCCCAGTATTGACCTTGTGAATTACATCTTGTGCGCATCCCAAATTGTGGTCGTCCTGAGCGAACACTTCCAGATATTTCTCAAATAGTTTGAGCACCTCCTCCTGCTGGCCTTCTGGCAGATCAGTGAGCTGCTCCCAATCAACCAATAGGTTGATGCTTTTGGCTACCCCAGCCAGTAATCCCATTTCATCAAGAGACCCAAAATTGTGGAATTGTCTCAATTCAGCCTTTGGGATCAGGTAAATAAATGCAATGATCTGATTCCTCTTGATCTTCATTGGTTTTTTGCTCAAATTCTCCAGAAGAACTCATATTTCTCCATGGCCTGGCATTATTATCCCAGGAGCCACCTAAGGCTCCACTCTGGACTTCTTCCAGGGGATTCTGATTTCCCTATACAACAGCTCTGGAATCTCCAAAGTCAACCCTATGTTGACTATTATCTGCAATCCAGCCGGTATGGTCCTTTCTTTCTTGATCCTTAATGGAATTCCCCAGTTTTCTAGGATTTCTGCCAGCATCTTGCATCGCTTCCTACCAACTAATTGGTATCAAATTGGTGTAATGCCATCATTGTATATCAGATTAATGAAGATGTTTCTCTGATTCAATGGAGCTTCACCATCCTTCTGGTATACCAATGGTAACATCTGACCCAGGATGGTCAACATATTATCCTTGAAGTTACATTTAACTCTGTATTTCTATAGAAACTCCATTCTAATCAGGATATCATAGTTTGGGTTCGCCAAAACTATTGCTGGCACAGATACCACCAATGAGCTGAATTGTAGTGGCAGCGCACTATATGCTCCATAGGAAATGGTGGTGTTCATCCCAGCTGTCCCATATTATCTCTTGTGTTCCAATTCTGGTGAGATCTTCATCCTCTTTACCAGCTTGGTCAACACAATTTGAGGGTGCTCCGCTGTTGACAACAGCCCTCACCCTCACTTGATTCACTTGTATATCGAATTTCTGACACTCAGAGTATTCTTATATAGTATTTACTGAGTGGATGGCGGCATTGTTCTAAATTCCTCAGAGTCATTTTGGGCCAATTCTCTTGGTTCAGCTATTCAGCTAACTTGTGGAGTGACTTCGGCATCATCTCCAAAATGGCATTAAAGGCAGGCAGCATATTTCTTGGGGTATTCAACTTCCCAAGTATTGTGCAAGGACTTCTCTCTTCAGCATCACTGGCCATATCAGGCTCACAAGCACATCCATAAGCTTTCAGTTCTTCCACTTCTTTGATCAATTTCTCGATATCTGCACTGAACTTTCTTAAATGAATGTGATCTTCTTCTTGCTCCATTTTCAAGTATAGTACCTCTCAAATGAGGTCCCATTCTTTCTTCTTCAACAAGTTTACTTTGCCAAGTAACTCATTCCTGAAGTTGGCTACATTCTTCTCCCATCCTCCACCTTAGCGATTCATTCTTCCAAGGCTGCAAACTCCCAATAGTCTGCTGAGTTTAAG